>JANAVB010030219.1:18228446-18367108 GCA_029216955.1 Iris pallida
CAATCGAGAAATTTTTTCTCCTAATGCATCTAGATAATCAAGCTAGTTATTTAATTATTAACATTTTACTCAGAATTCTGGGTGTGGCATTCCACAGAATCCATCCTAGCTATGAGACATGCAAGACTGGACAATACAAGTAAGAAAGTGCACTATAACAAGCCACAATAAGACAAGATAAGACAAGACAAGACAGGTAATCGATATGGAGTACGCTACGACGAGCCACTATATCAAGATAAACATGTACATGAATCAGGAGTACGCCATGGTGGGTCACTACCAGGTAGACTAGACATGTACAAAAAAATCCAGATAAATATGGCAGTATAAAGCAGAAAACATGGCATGGTATTTACAATATTATATTATCAAAGAAAATCCAGAAGCTAAACAAAATCATGAAAGAATAAAACTTGGGAGTCTAATCGAAAGATTCGACAAATTATCGCAAATTTTTGAAGGATGATATGTTCGGTCATAGCAAATATTTGTACATAAAATGGGCCATTTGGAAGATCCGTCGAATTTCTGCAAATTTTTGAGAGTTTATCCAGAAACATGTAAAATCTAAAAAATGTAAGAACAATTTTTGGGGCCAAAATTTGATCCCAAATCTCGTCGAAGTCTAGTCCAGTTATAATCAATATTGTAGGTAAGTCTCATATACCAATATGGACTAAGTCTAGTGGTAGAAGTTCTCGTATCATCACCGATATCGAGTTTTCCAACTAAAAAATATCAGGACATCACATGAAAATAAAACCTAGTTCAAACAAAAATCTGAGATGGTGAAAATGACGAGAATCTAGAGGAAAACAATTTTAATCAAACAAGTTTTATGAAATAATGAACTATCAAGGCTACAAAAAATAAAACAGCTGTAACATAGTAAATGTCCAGTAGTTCGGCAAGATGTAATTGTCTAAGATAGCTTACAGCCTAATTCTTCTACTTCACCACCAAGAGGTGTTCCGAAACCACCCTCTGTAATGCCCATAACTCGTATTACGTATTTGGAATACGTGTATATTTTGACCCGTATTGTATGTCTTCTGCTTGATTTATTTATTTTGGCATTTCATTGATTGGTTTATCTTGGTTCGATTCGGTTTGTTTGGCTTGGTTCGGTTTTGCTTGATTTCATGTGAACCAAACCACTCCCACCTACCACCACCTTCATTAAATATCCTACCACACATTTCTCTCTCACATTAACTTTTTCTTCCCCACCATTACTTCTCCACCAACCAGGAGAGAGAGAAAGAGAAGTTGTAGGCAAGTGCATCTTACTTCATAGAGGAACCACATTTTATTGTATACTATCTTTCTCATGTGTTTCTAAGCCACTTTAGTACTTAGTATTTTTCATTTCTGTGGTTAATTTCTTGTAGATCTAGCTTTGTGGTATTTTTGGTTTTCTAGAGTTTTGATCTATTAAACTTGCATATTTTTGCTAGTTGATGGTTCCATGTTGTAGAGAATTCCATTTTACCTAAATTTGACCTATGGGAGTCTGGATTTAGGTTCCTATTGTTGTTTGGTGGAACATAGAGGCCATGGTATTTTCCATAGACATATTCTCTGTGGGAGCCATTAATTGCAATTTTGGCCGCATGCAACGTTGAGTTGCTGAGCCGCATGAGCATTAATTTTATTGTATTGCCCTTTTATTTTAGTTGCTTACAAGGTTGCATGTATTTGCATGCAACTTGCCTGAGTCGTATAGGCCATGGCTGGCCGCATGGCTACTTTTATTAGCCTTGGCCGCATGGGCCTTTTGGCCATTAGCATTAAATATTGCTTACATTAAATATTTACCATTAGCTTTAGCATTAAATGTTTGCTTACATTTTGCATG
The DNA here is from genome assembly GCA_029216955.1 of Iris pallida. NCBI lineage: Eukaryota > Viridiplantae > Streptophyta > Magnoliopsida > Asparagales > Iridaceae > Iris > Iris pallida. The sequence continues at coordinate 18,230,308 of JANAVB010030219.1, forward strand.
CAACCTGCTCATTGGCCGCATGGCCACTGTTCCTACAACTTGTTGGCCGCATGGCTCAAACAATTTAGCTGTCCGCATATGCTCCCCCTTTCAATATCCTGGCTGCATGTGGCCATCAGCTTGGTTGGCCGCATATGGACTTGCAATTGCATGCAAATTGCATGCATTAGTCATTAATGCATTGGCATTAGCACTTAAATTGCACCAGCCGCATGGAAATGCATACATCAGCCATTATTTAATGGCATGCATTAGCCATTAGTATTTAATTGCAAGCTTTTAGCCATTAGTATCTATTATTGCATGCATTCCTGCATTAGCTGGCATTATGGCCGCATGGCCATTGCTTAAGTTGCTTGCAAGAGTGAGCCGCATGACCTTGAATATTTACTCGGCCGCATGGCCTTAAATATTGGCCGCATATGGATGCATGGCCGCATAGAATTGTTATTAATTGGCCAATTCATTATATGAATTATCTTTTAAATGCATCTGACCGCATACATGCATTAGCTTGCTTGCTTGGCCCTTTATTTAATGCATTAATTTGCTTGGTCCTTTATTTAATTATATGCAGTAGCTTTTGCATTGCATGGCCTTTTAATTACTTATATGCATTAGCTTTTGCTGCATGCATTAGTATTTGGCCGCATGGAGCATACTTGGCCGCATGGATTAAGCTTCATGGCCGTATGAATTATTGTAGCCGTATATGGCTCACAACAGTTGTTGGTCGCATATGGCTTACTGCATTTATTGGCCGCATGGCCTTTCTATTAACTGGCTGGCCGTATGGCATACTTGCATTAATTACGGGTCCTACTATCTTTTGTCTTATTTGTCTTTACAATTATATTATTATGATAAATAATGTGTGATTTTAAATTTTTCCCTAAATACGAATTGTTAGTGTAATGATTGATAGTAACTTCCTGGCTGCATGTAATAATTTTCCTGAGTCGCATGAGTCCCCATCCTTGCCTCTGCTATAATTAATTACCACTTGTATGCTTGTGCCACATTAATTTTAATACGTTTCCTGACACGATTGTGACCCATTGTGGTGCACTTTTGACAATTGACATGACATGATAGTGGCCGACGTGGCGCACTCCTGACAAATAAATTTGATATGATAATTTGACATAATAACTTGACATAATAAACTTGACAATAACTCTTGATAGTGGCCCGTCGTGGCACACTCTTGACATGATAAACCTGACATGATATATCTTGAAGGCTGTTGCGACGGCTAACCTGACACGACAAGATTGAATAACCTGGACACCATGGACGATTGTGCTTGTACAAAGAACCAGTATTTTCTTGCATCATGTCTAGGATGGGGACCCCTGAGTACCACGGTCAGGGGTACCTACTGAAAATGGTTAAGGCTAATAACTAGAATAATACAGTAGTCATGAGAGATTTCCACAGTTACAGGCGATCCCGTTATCCCGGCCACCATTGTTGGACTTGTAGTCTGCCGCCGAGTAGGGCACATTTCCAGCCCACTGTCATGTGGGGCACACCTAATAATTCTTGATAACTGCTTAATGAATCCAAGTCGCCTGGATAACCTAGATTAGCTGCAGGGCTTGTGGCTGGAGGAACATCTTATTGCATCTTCCTAGTAACTAGGCATGTGATAACCCTAGTTAGTTAAAGTATCGAGCCGTACTTATTGCTTGGCCGTGATTGTTGGATGAGGAATAATCAGTCTGGTCTTGTCTTGATCCTGTACAAGATTGTTACGTGACCTGATTTCTTATTTTATCTTGCCGATAAATGGTGGGAAAAAACCAAGTTCTGTTCAGACGAAGGGTTACAACCCCGATCCTTGTTTGGTTTACGGGTTGTAACCTGGTTATCTGATTAGTCCCATGGTTATCTCATCGTATATCATCCTGTCATGCTTTTCCTTAATTAATGTCTTTTATATTATTGTATTCTTGTGCTAATTTGCTGGTTTTAGTTGTTAAGTGAAGCCTCCTTATGGCACTTGCTCTTTCTGGGATCTGACCCAGCTGTTTTGTATGGCCAGATTTCAGAGCAGTTCCAGAGGATCTACCGACTTTCCAGCCACATGGTGACCACTAGAAGGAATCCTGGCAACGAGTGGGTTTATTTTGGCTTTTCTACTCTATTATAAAATTATTTTTTGAGGCGTTTAGCCGCCGAGCAAGTGTTTGCTCGTGTACATTTTTACTTACTGTCTGCGTACGGACTGTAACATGATTGACAGATCCTAGGGTTGATCATGTATGACTAAAACTCTTGTTAGTCCACATTTTGTAACGACTAGCTTTATGATCAGCTAAATATGTAATATTTGGGACGCCTTACTATTGTATATTTGGTGATCTTACATCTTATAATTTTACTCGCTTGCTAGAGATTGAGACACTAGGCTTGTTCATGACCATAAGAGACTGATGGCTTGTAGCTAAACCCTCATATATCTAGACAGCCGTGACCGTATAGTGGGGTAGATTCTATTTCATTATACGTAGCTGGCTATGTACGCCCCTGCTCTCCAGTATTCTTATTCTGGGGCGTGACATGGTTTAAGTGGTTGTCCATGCATGTCTTATAAATCAAGATATGTGAGGGTTTATCGAATAGATGTCTCAATCAGTACTCGCCCTTGATCTCTGTTCGTATCTTCTGAATCCCTGACATTCTTGTTCTGATCTCATGTTTGTATCTTTGATCCGTCCTGGTCCTTCCTTATTGTTCCCTATGTCGTCTTCTTCAGCGACATTGTTCTTGGACCTGCCGATCAGCAAGGCGGAGCACCACCCGTGGACCAGCAGCAACCAGAAGCACCAGCACCAGTACAACAGCAGTACCAGCCTCGAGGCTATTGTCGCCTCAGGCACAAGTCTTCCAGCAGCAGAGACTCCAACAATATGCCCTGACCCCAGCTCAGGTTCAGAACCGGCAGAGAGGTTTCTAGCAAGATGTTTTCTCTTCATATGCCTTCAAATTCCTTACTTGCATGATTGATTGTTTGATTGATTGCTTAGTATTGCTTGTCCTTGCATCTCTAGCACTTGATTAAATTCTAAGGACAGAATTCTTTTAAGGTGGGTAGAGTTGTAATGCCCATATCTCGTATTACGTATTTGGAATATGTGTACGTATTTTGACCCGTATTGCATGTCTCCTGCTTGATTTATTTATTTTGGTATTTCATTGATTGGTTTATCTTGGTTCGGTTCGGTTTGTTGTGGTTGGTTGGTTCGGTTTGCTTGATTTTATGTGAACCAAACCACTCCCACCTACCACACCTTCATTAAATATCCTACCACACATTTCTCTCTCCACATTAACTTTCTTCTTCCCCACCATTACTTCTCCACCAACCAGGAGAGAGAGAGAGAAGTTGTAGGCAAATGCATCTTGCTTCATGGAGGAATCCTATTTTATTGTTCCAATGTGTTCCTCATGTGTTTCTAAGCCACTTTAGTACTTAGCATTTTTATTTCTGTGGTTAATTTCTTGTAGATCTAGCTTTGTGGTATTTTCTGTTTTCATGAGTTTTGATCTATCAAACTTACATATTTTTGCTAGTTGATGGTTCCATGTTGTAGAGAATTCCATTTTACCCAAATTTGACCTATGGGAGTCTGGATTTGGGTTCCTATTGTTGTTTGGTGGAACATGGAGGCCATGGTATTTTCTATGGACATGTTCTCGGGGGAGACATTAATTGCAATTTTGGCCGCATGCAACGTTGAGTTGTTGAGCCGCATGAGCATTAATTTTATTGCATGGCCCTTTTATTTTAGTTACTTGCAAGCTTGCATGCAACTTGCCTGAGCCGCATAGGCCATGGCGCATATGGCTACTTTTATTAGCCTTGGCCGCATGGGCATTTTGGCCATTAGCATTAAATATTGCTTACATTAAATATTTGCCATTAGCTTTAGCATTAAATGTTTGCTTACATTTTGCATGCAACCTGCTCATTGGTCGCATGAATAATTAGCATGGCCGCATGGCCACTGTTCCTACAACTTGTTGGCCGCATGGCTCAAACAATTTAGCTGGCCGCATATACTCCCCCTTTCAATATCCTGGCCATATGTGGCCATCAGCTTGGTTGGCCGTATATGGACTTGCAATTGCATGCAAATTGTATGCATTAGTCATTAGTGCATTGGCATTAGCACTTAAATTGCACCAGCCGTATGGAAATGCATGCATCAGCCATTATTTAATGGCATACATTAGCCATTAGTATTTAATTGTGAGCTTTTAGCCATTAGTATCCATTATTGCATGCATCCATGCATTAGCTGGCATTGTGGCCGCATGGCCATTGCTTAAGTTGCTTGCAAGAGTGAGCCACATGACCTTGAATATTTACTCGGCCGCATGGCCTTAAATATTGGCTTGGCCGCATATGGATGCATGGCCGCATAGAATTATTATTAATTGGCCAATTCATTATATGAATTAGCTTTTAAATGCATCTGGCCGCATACATGCATTAGCTTGCTTGCTTGGCCCTTTATTTAATGTATTAATTTGCTTGGTCCTTTATTTAATTCTATGCAGTAGCTTTTGCATTGTATGGCCTTTTAATTACTTATATGCATTAGCTTTTGCTGCATGCATTAGTATTTGGCCGCATGGAGCACACTTGGCCGTATGGATTAAGCATCATGGCCGCATGAATTATTGTAGCCGCATATGGCTCACAACAGTTGTTGGCCGCATATGGCTCACTGCATTTATTGGCCGCATGGCCTTTCTATTAATTGGCTGGCCGCATGGCATACTTGCATTAATTGCGGGTCCCACTATCTTTTGTCTTATTTGTCTTTACAATTATATTATTATGATTAAATAATGTGTGATTTTAAATTGCTTCCCTAAACACGAATTGTTAGTGTAATGATTGATAGTGACTTCCTGGCTGCATGTAATAATTTTTCTGAGCCGCATGAGTTCCCGTCCTTGCCTCTGCTAATAATTAATTACCACTTGTATGCTTGTGCCACATTAATTTTAATATGTTCCTGATACGAAGGTGACCCGTTGTGGTGCACTTTTGACAATTGACATGACATGATAGTGGCCCGACGTGGCGCACTCCTGAAAAATAAATTTGATATGATAATTTGACGTGATAACTTGACATGATAAACTTGACATGATAATTCTTGATAGTGGCCCGTCGTGGCGCACTCTTGACATGATAAACCTGACATGATATATCTCGAAGGCTGTTGCGACGGCTAACATGACACGACAAGATTGAATAGCCTGGACACCGTAGACGATTGTGCTTGTACATGAACCAGTATTGTCTTACATCATGTCTAGGATGGGGACCCCTGAGTACCACGGTTAGGGGTACCTACTGAAAATGGTTAAGGCTAATAACTAGAATAATACAGTAGTCATGAGAGATTTCTCCAGTTAAAGGCAATCCCGTTATCCCGACCACCATTATTGGACTTGTAGCCTGCCGTCGAGTAGGGAACATTTCCAGCCCACTGTCATGTGGGGCACACCTAATAATTCTTGATAACTGCTTAATGAATCCAAGTCACCTGGATAACCTGGATTAGCTGCAGGGCTTGTGGCTGGAGGAACATCTCATTGCATCTTGCTAGTAACTAGGCCTGTGATAACCCTAGTTAGTTAAAGTATCAAGCCGTACTTAGTGCTTGGCCGTGATTGTTGGATGAGGAATAATCAGTCTAGTCTTGTCTTGATCCTGCACAAGATTGTTACGTGACCTGATTTCTATTTTATCTTGCCGATAAATGGTGGGAGAAACCAAGTTCTGTTCAGACGAAGGGTTACAACCCCGGTCCTTGTTTGGTTTACGGGTTACTACCAAAATTTATCGATTTAGCGACAGCCCTATCCGTCGCCAATCCGACGGTAATTACGATTAGCGACCGATAACCGACGGATTTTGGCCAAAAAAATCTGTCGGCAATCAGCTCGTCGCTAATAACGGTCCGTCGCTACGTAGTCATGAAGCGACCGTTAACCGACGTATTGTCGACGTCACAATACGAAGCTTTAGCGACGTGTTTCCGACGGGCTGTCATCCATTTCAACTATTAAGTACTGAACTGTGCAGACAATAGCGACGTACAATTCCATCGGTAAACTGTCGTATAGCGAATCAGAGCGTATCGTTCTGTCGGTCATCCGTCGGTATTCGTCGGTAACTAACGACGGATTAGCGACGGCCTACTGACGGACTATCCGTCGATCAGGTTCTGGAAATGCTTGGCATTTCCAGTATCATGGCGACAGAAGAATAGTCGCTATACCGTCGATGTGGCGACGTCGTAGCGACGGCTTAGCGACTATTCTTCCGTCGCCATGGTTCTGGAAATGTCAGGCATTTCCAGAACCATGTCGACGGATAGTCCGTCACTAAGCAGTCGCTAGAGCGAGCGACTGCGTAGCGGCTGATTATCAGTCGCCCTGGCGACAGACAGGCCGTCGTTATTCCGTCGAAGTTATACCACCAAAACCTTGCCGACGGATAATCCGTCGAGCATCCGTCGTTACCTGGAAACACTTTAGAAACTCCAGATAGCGACGGCTAATCCGTCGACAAACCGTTGGCAACTGGGATTATCCGTCGCTAAACGGTCACTAGTCCGTCGCTAACTGAGTTTTTTGGAAAAAATTGTAGCACTTTCCTGTTGACAAATATATGCATAAACCAAACCAATATATAATGCACACCAATTATCCAACAATCACACAGACCCAATATATAATGCACACCAATTATCCAAGAATCACATAGACCAAATATGCACATCCGAATTTAATGCGCACCAATTATCCAAGAATCACAGACCAAACCAAATTAATAGAAAATAAATATCAATTATCCTAAAGAGTAACATAATATCCGGTGCTATAAGCCGATTATAGCACAATTAATCCAAAGCTCTCACAAATAATCCAAATTTCTTAATACAACATTTTAAGGAGGAGGTCGATTGTCCGGTGGTGGTAATCCCATATGCGACCGACGAATATACTCATCCACAAGGTTGCAGGCAAGCCGTCGTAGACACTGCTCGGAGTCGACGTAGCTGCTCTGCGGACATGAGATCCGGAGTGACGTCACAGTCGTAGGTGGTACCACAGGGGCATCAGGGTTGAAAGAAAGATGGCCCACGGAAGACGGACCGATACCTGCAGTCGACGGACCAGTAGAAGACGGACGAGCACCATCAGCAGACGTACCGGCAGCAGCAGACGAAGCAGCAGCAGACGCAGGCGGAAAGTACGTAGCAAATTGCTCCCGTAAGGATGACACCGCCTCGTGCAGCTGCGTAAGCTGCGACCTAACATCATCGTCTGCCCGGGCCACGGGAGGAGGCGGTGTCGGTGGAAATCTCTGCGTCGCCATATGCAATGGCCCTAGGGAGCCGACTCCGTACAGGAACCCTTTCTTAAAGCCGCCGACGGTATCTACGAACAAGTCGTTCCGAGTGGCCAAAGAAGAGGGCGTCCGTAAGGGCATCGTTTCACCGACATCCTCGGTGTCGGTTAACTGAGCCCGACTAAGGGCCTCACGATATGCAGCCTATCAAATGAAAGTATTTATATTATAAGATTTACCTAAGTTGTAATCTAAATCCTATGTTTCACTAAGTTAAGTGTGAATCCTAAGTTTACCTAAGTTATAGTCCGAATACTTTTAATTCTAACATTAATCTCATAAACATAAGTACTTACATCAGTCCATTGGCCCTCTCGTCGACGAAGCTCCCGTCCTTCCGTCTTTTGTGCATATGCTGGAACACGTCGTGCATGGTGACCGAGTCTGGCCCTTCCCTCCTTCACCGCCCGTTGGGCCTGCATACGAAATTTTCGTAGAAAATAATTAACTCCTTTAATTAAAAATACCTAATTCGATATTGAAATAAATTTACGGTTGCTCACCATATCTGCAAGTATCGCTGCGTGGGACCTTGATCCCCCGTATGAAGGCCCGTCACAGATCGGCTAACCTTCGCCTTCTCCGATTTCTCCTTGTACACAGGGGTATCCATCATGCCTAAGAGGTCCTCATAATACTCCTGCCGGATCCAATTCGGCCTCGTATGCCCCATTTTTAGGTCATGAATCATATCCCGTATCTTCTTCGAGCAAGTGCTTTTGTAGGTCCTGCAGATACCCTCCTCGCGATGGGGGGGCCACCAGTACGTTATCTAACACAGAAAATCAATTATCACGTAATTTAAAAAATGGTTGATTAAAGAATCACATAGACTTAACCAAAAGATATAGATATATACCCTCAACTCATCGAGCCAGACGTACTGCACGTTTGGGGCACCGACGAAAAGTTGAGGTAGGGACCGTGGAAGTTAGCCCTGATAATTTCTCCAAGGGCCCTGCCAACATTAAACAAAAAAAACCTACAAAGAAGAAACTACTAGATTATTAACTTGAATAAATGAAAGAAATTTAATAAATTAACTTAAATTTACTTACGAGGTCTCCGCGGGCCATAGCTCTCGTCGGAACTCGCCTCTCGGCCTCTCTGGTGCCGTCGGAGGATCCGCGGGTCCACGTATGTACTCCCCAGTAACCGGATGGAACCGAGTATGGGGGTACTCCGGGGCCCACTGTGCAGTAACTGGGGCATCCCCTGGTGGATCCGCTGCTGCTGGTTCCGATAGCGGAACGGATCCGCTAGCAGATCCGGACTCATGCCTCGATGAAGTGATCGATCGAGGGCGGGATGCGTCTGTGGGGGTACTCTCCAGGTCGGGCTCGCTCGATGGGGTACATCCTAGAAACTTTGAATGCGACCACGACCACCAGCACCAGTACGACCACGACCACGACCCGCACCACCACCACCACCACCCACGACCAGCACCACGACCACGGCCAGCCATCATGACCTGTAAATAGAACACATAAACATAATTAACAATATAAAAGTGTAAATGGATATAAAAAACTAAACTAAAATATACATACCACCAGTAGGGAGACGAGTGCCGCCGCGACGAAAAAGACTAGGAGTGCCATCTGCAATAAGTAAATAATCGAATGAAAAAAATATGAATTCACGTAATTGCTTTTATGAGGTCAAACTTAATTCACGTAATTGGAAGTGTTTTTAATATACAACAATATTTAACCTAATCATCGCCTTCGTTCTCATCCTCGGCCTCGTCTTCATCATCATCCTCCTCATCCTCATCCTCATCTCATCCTTATCTTCATCGTCGATTTCATCTGTATCCTCATCCCCATCAAATTCTTATTCTTCTTCTTCTTCTTTTCTTCTTCTTCTTCTTCTTCTACCTCAAAATTTGGGACAAGACGCCTCTTTCTCCCTGGTTGACAGCTAAGTCTTGTGTATCAACCTCTTCCTCCCTCTATTTTCCTCAACAATATCTTCAACATCCATTGTATCTGAGTGTTTTCCAAGTATTGGGACTTTTCGATCTGGTCCTCTTGGTATGCTGGGTCTCCAACGTTGAATGTATTTCTAGATTTAATCTTGCATACTGCCACCAGTCAAATCGATCTCTACGACGCCTTGGGTAGCTTGTATAGTAGACTTGAACAGCCTGATTTGCTATCGTAAATGTATCGGACCCTCTATACCTCCTGCGATGATTTATATCGACGAATCCAAATTGTTTATCGATTCTCCAACCGATATTTGGTGTCGTATCGAACCACTCACATTTGAACATCACAATATGCATATCATATGGGCCAGTATATTGTAAATCTACAATATCCGAAGCACTATAATAGTCAAAGTCGGCTCGTCGTCATAGACGGTGCCTCTTATGCAAACACCGGAATCCTTGGTATGTCGTCATTGATAAATTCGACATTTATAGCATTCTGAGTTGACTTAAACCTGAAGCCATTAACGACATAGCCTGGCCAAGTCTTTATTTGCTTCTTCGGTCCCAGTGCCAATAACGAACACTCTCATGAGTGAGTGTTGTTTCAGGCAATAAAACCTGTAAACAAATATTTATAATTTAAATGTTTCAATTAATATTAATAATCTCAATTATAATCATAGTTACTTACGTATTTGCGAAACCATGACGGAAATGTACAATCAACCTCTCTTTGAAGTCCCTCATCGGTAATATCGGGTCTCCTCATTTTGACTCATCTCTAAATACACTATTAGAGAAAATAAGAATATATAAGTGTAGTCACTTACTTCATCAAATTCGAGATTATAACGAGTGCAAGTGTACTGACTTACTTCTCCAAATCTTCACTTCTTGTATGTCACAGTTTAACAAGACATATCGGTGAGCGGCATCATACTCGTCGTCTGTCAACCACCGTCTTTTACTAGCCCCAACAGGCTTGCCCCTTACATTGAATCTTCCTCCATCCTCAACGTCCTCGTCATTCTTTTGAGGTCTATTTCGATTTGTTTTAACATGAGTATCGAAATAAATGGAGCAGAAGTTTGACACCTCTTCGATAAGATATGCTTCGCATATCGAAGCCTCTATATGAGCTTTGTTGCCAACTTTCTTCTTTAGATGGTGTAGGTATCTAGAGAGACAAATTATCTTGAGAATTAAGAAAGAATTTTAAAACCCACTGAAATTCAGCTTAAATTATATCGATATTTATGTACCTTTCAAATGGGTACATCCATCGATAATGAACAGATGCACCGACACGGGCTTCGTATGCTAGATGAATCGGTAGATGCTCCATGCTGTCGAAGAAGCCAGGAGGAAATATTTTCTCCAACTTGCAAATTGTTAAGATAATTTCTCCTCAAGTTCAACTATGTGTTGCACAGTCAACTTAGTTGAAAAATATCCCTAAAAAATATTGATAGTTCGGCCAACGAAACCCATACAGCAGAAGGCAAAACTCTTTCAAAGCAATGGACAGTAATCTTTCCATAAACACGTGGCAGTCATGACTTTTCATTGTTAGCTTGCGTTCGTTGAGGTCAACGCATCTAGACAAATTCGACACATAGCCGTCGGGAAATCTTAAAGTAGATACCCACTTGCAGATTATTAATCTATCTTCCTTGCTCAATGTGTATTGTGCTATCGGCTTACTTAATTGTCCAGCAGCTCCCCTTTGTATCAAGTTCAGATAAGGACGCTTGCATATCTCGGCAATGTCTTGTCTTGCTTTTGGATTGTCCTTCGTCTTTCTTTAATGTCCATGACGGTATTGAAGACATTATCGAACACATTCTTTTCGATATGCATAACATCAAGATTATGCCTTATAAGATTATCTTTCCAATAAGGCAAGTCCCAGAAGATACTCCGTTTGGTCCAGTTATGGGTTTGTCCGAACCCATCGACACGATTGTTCGATGGATCTTCCATTACAGTGGGCAAATCCTTTACATCTTCCCAAATATCGTATCCCGACAATCTGGCAGGCGGATGAGAAAATTTTTTGTTTTCCAGCTCTGAATGTGTCCTTGTTCTTTCTCCAAGGATGACTCGCGGGCAGAAATTGACGATGCAATCAAAGAAAGAAGTTTTTCCTCCATGCTTAAGACGGAACGCCTTACTATTTTGCATGCATATCGGACAAGACAGGGTGCCGTGAGTACTCCATCCCGACAGCATACCGTATACGGGAAAATCATTGATTGTCCACATCAGTGAAGCTCTCATCTGAAAGTTCTGTTTCCTGGAAATATCATACGTCGTGACGCCGATCTCCCACAGCTGTTTTAGCTCATCCACCAACGGCTGTAAATATATATCGATATCTTCGTCGGATTTTTGGGACCCATAATAGCTGTCAAGAACATATAAGGAGTCTTCATACACATCCATGGTGGCAGATTATAAGGGGTCAGAATGACCGGCCAGCAGGAGTATTGAGATCCGACTGCCCGAAAGGGGTGAATCCATCAGAACATAGCCCCATGCGTACATTTCTGGGCTCTGCAGCAAAATCTGGATGACGAAAATCGAAATATTTCACGCCTCTCCATCCGAAGGATGTGACAATTCTCCATCGTCCTTTGTGTTCTTCGTTGTGCCACGTCATTGTTCTGCTGTATTCTGAGACATATACATCCTCTGCAAGCGCTTCGTGATTGACAAGTAATGCTATACTTGTAAGGACGTCGTTTTCTAGTTGACTTTTTTTTTCCTGACTTTCTTGTAACGATCCGCATTACAGAAGCGGCAACTTTTTACATCCTCGTTCTCCTTGTAGTACAACATGCATCCGTTGCGACAACAATCTATCTTGTCGTACCCAGTCCCAGTTGTCGGACCATCATCTTCGACTTGTAGAAGTTTTTTGGAAGCTCTTTTGATTCCTTCGGTAACACCTCCTTCATTAGTTGTGTAATCCGATCATAGCAAGTTTGTGGCAAGTTAAAATCGACTTTATGTTCAACAACCGCATCGTCACTGACAGTACGGAATATGGATCACAACCAGGATATAAAGAAGTTTCAGCATCCTGAAACATATCATAGAACTCCTTCGCCTCGGGATTAGGATCCTCCGGATCAAAATTAGGCCCTGCTGCGTCGTACACCATATCTCGTGCAAGGTTCTGCACGTCTCCATAATCAACGGAGCATTCGTCGTCATCGACGACAAAATCTGCTGCAGCATTATCATCAAAAGCATAAGTAGCAGCATTCGCAACCTGTCTTTCGGCATATAGTTCACCTTGCGATGACCACAGGCCGTAATCACGTACGAAACCCTTACGGGTCAAATGATCTCTTACACTCACCACTTCTTCGTAACGTCTATTGCGACAATTACGACATGGACACTTGATTTTGTTACCGTCCATAAACTGAGCTTTGCTCATGGCATACTTAAGAAACACTTCTACGCCTGCCTGAAAATCGTCACTCACACCTATTCTCTCTCGTGCTGTCGTTTGTACATCCATGTACGATCAACGAAATAATGATCCATCACAGATTAGATGTAAAAATCTGTATAGTAAGACAAACTAAACAGAATTAGTATAATCATGTAACTGGTGGATCCGCTAGTATTCTAGCTCGAGAAGAAAAATCTAAATACAGTTGTTACTAATAGTTCGATACCGATAGTTCGATACCGATAGTGCGATACCGATACGACAGTTCGATACTGATAGTTCGATACCGATAGTGCGATACCGATACCGATAGTGCGATACCGATACCGATACCGATAGTTCGATACCGATAGCATGGTTTAAAGTATCGACCGATACCGATAGTTCGATACCGATAGATCGATACCGATAGTGCGATACCGATACCGATACCGATATTGCGATACCGATACCGATAGTTCGATACCGATAGCATGGTTTAAAGTATCGGCCGATACCGATAGTACGATACCGATACCGATAGTTCGATACCGATAGTTCGATACCGATAGTGCGATACCGATACCGATAGTTCGATACCGATAGCATGGTTTAAAGTATCGGCCGATACCGATCCGATATGGCCGATACCGATACGGTTTGGCATGTTCCGATCCGATACCGACCAATACCAAATATTGACCGATACCGACATTGGGGGTCTTTGTTCCGGTCAATTCGGCAAAACCAATCGGTAAGGGTGACTACTATTTCATATAATTTCAAAACTACTAAGAAATAACGCTGAAATACTTAAAATTACGCCAAAATATAAAATATATGTTTTTAAATGTAAATAATTTATTAATAATTATTTGTTTTCCGATACCAAAGTCCGATACTCCGATACGATACCGCCGATACTACCGATATCGCCGATACCAATACTCATAGGAATAGTCCGAAACCGATTTCGATACCGATATTGAACCTTGTCCTTATTATCTAGCAAGCACTACCTTAGTCTAGTCACACTAGCATTAATTACCTATAATTCCTACCATGTCTACAATCACACATTACACCCCAAGCCGTGGTATGGTAGGCCTGTCTTTCATTCGTCACTCTCTAAAGCACACATACACATATATATGTATATCACAGTTAGATGTATAGATATATACATCTATATAGAAGCACACAACTGACTTATGCAGATGAAGAACTGGCACTATCCTTAACACAATGAACATATAAACCATGAACCCAAACTCATATTCACATTTACAAATCCAAACACCACCAAAGTAATGGATAACACCCAATATGGATAACACATTATTTAGCCAATATATAACTCTGATGAATTTGATAAGCAAAGCCCCCCGCCGCCCCGACCAAAGCCCGCCGCCCCAAGCCCGCCGCCAGCCCCCGACGCCCCCACCCCAAGACCGCCGCCCAGCCCCCGACGTCCGCCGCCCCAAGCCGCCGCCCAGCCCCACGCCCCCGCCCAAGCCCGCCGCCCAGCCCCCGACGCCCCCGCCCCAAGCCAGCCGCCCAGCCCCCGACGCCCCCGCCCCAAGCCCGCCGCCCAGCCCCCGACGCCCCCGTCCAAAGCCAGCCGCCCAGCCCCCGACGCCCCCACCCCAAGCCCGCCCAGCCCCCGACGCCCCGCCCCAAGCCCGAATGTCCCCAAGTCGCCGCCCCCGCTGCCCCTACGTCGACAAACGACACAGAGAGAGAGAGAGAGATCGAGAGAGAGAAAGAGAGAGAGAGAGGGGATTACCTTTGGGAGAGAGGAGAGGACGCGACGCCGTTCACCGAAGCCGCGCGAGATAGAGAGAGAGAGAGAGAGGAGAGAGATTGAATTTGGGGAGAATGCGAAAAGTTCCCCCGTCTTTTCATTTAAGTCTGGAACGTAAATTTAGCGACGGAATAACGACGGCTAATAATCCGTCTCCAATTAGTCGCTATTATTGATTATCCGACGGAATATCCGTCACTACGTAGTCAAGAAATGTACCGCCAAATTCCTACACAATTCCGCCAAATAATCGACTACGTAGCAACGACTAGACATCCGTCGCTATATTACCGACAGCCTAGCGACGGATATGCGACCTTTCCTCCCCCTAAAATTAAAATAAAAAATGGCAAAGGCGTGTAGTCGGTACTCAGTCGCTGAGCGGCCACGAAGCCGTCGCTAACACGACGGCAATTTACCGTCGCTAAATATCCGTCGCTAATTGAGTGTATTTTGGTAGTGGTTGTAACCTGGTTATCTGAATAGTCCCATGGTTATCTCATCGTATATCATCCTGTCATGCTTTTCCTTAATTACTGTCTTTTATATTATTGTATTTTGTGCTAATTTGCTGGTTTTAGTTCTTAAGTGAAGCCTCCTTATGGCACTTGCTCTTTTGGGGTCTGACCCAGCTGGTTTTGTATGGCCAGATTTCGGAGCAGTTCTAGAGGATCTACCGACTTTCCAGCCACATGGTGACACTAGAAGGAATCCTGGCAACGAGTGGGTTTATTTTGGCTCTTCCACTCTATTGTAAAATTATTCTTTTGAGGCGTTTAGCCGCCGAACAAGTGTTAGCTCGTGTACATTTTTACTTACTGTCTGTCTGGCTGTAACATGATTGACAAATCCTAGGGTTGATCATGTATGACTAAAACTCTTGCTAGTCTTCACATTTTGTAACGACTAGCTTCATTATCAGCTAAATATGAAATGTTTGGGATGCCTTACTATTATATTTGGTGATCTTACATCTTGTAATTTTACTCGCTTGCTTGAGATTGAGACACTAGGCTTGTTCATGACCATAAGAGACGATGGCTTGTAGTTAAACCCTCATATATCTAGACAGCCGTGACCGTATAGTGGGATGGATTCCATTTCATTATACGTAGCTGGCTATGTACGCCCCCGCTCTCCAGTATTCTGGTTCTGGGGCATGACACCCTTTGAGGTCTCGAGACCAAGCTCCAAGCTCTCGAGGAATACGGAGTGGAAACGAGAAGAGAAGAAGAGTAGAGAGAGAAAGTGAAAAGAAATTTTGAAAGAAATCGAACTTGTATATATAGAGAAGGGGAATTAATCGTAAGCGTTTGATCGCGATCTGCAACTCGATCAGGATTAATCCGGACCGTTCATCAAAGAAAACCAAGAAACCAATGGATAATAAGACGTATCAAAACCAAGAAACCATTGGACGAAAGAATGTATTAATATTATTCATCAAAATATCATGATACTATTCATCAAAATATCTCATTCCTACCAACGGTCGGATAATCTGACAGATTTCCTCAAAATTTCGACAGACCGAATCGTCCCAACAACTTTTTGCATCTAAATAGGGACATTCAGATGATCTATCGGTTATCCGCAAATTTCTGACGGATGATCCGAAAAGTCTGAAATCCCTTTACTTAGAGAAATTTTGGATTCACCGTTCTACATGCATATCCTAACACAGGTCTATGGCAATGCCAAAAGGTATTCTAACTGTCTCGAACAATCTAGAAATAATTCAAAGTCAATAAAACTCAATAAATTAGTAAAAACTCATGTATTCGTATACAAATACCGATACTGTGAGACAAGGCTCACAAAGACTATACAATCATCATAAAAATGAAAACAATTATCAAGAGAAAATAATTATCCATTAAATGAACACTTAAGATGAATAATAACTAGAATATTGCAATAAGCATACATAATCAAAAGATGGCACACATTTACTTATATAGAATGATCTCATATGTATGTTACATTTTGTAAAATATTATCATAAAGATTAAAAATATTATCCATAAAAATGAAAGTCCAAAGTCCAGAATTGGACAACAGTTGCAAATAGACCTTAACAAAATTTTAGTCTATAAAGTATTGATCACCTAGGGTTAGCTGTAGGGGCCAGTTCCCAACTAACGGTGATCTGACGCTTAAGTACCATGTCGCTTAGA
Source organism: Iris pallida (assembly GCA_029216955.1). Classification (NCBI taxonomy): domain Eukaryota; kingdom Viridiplantae; phylum Streptophyta; class Magnoliopsida; order Asparagales; family Iridaceae; genus Iris; species Iris pallida. Next base: position 18,247,120 of record JANAVB010030219.1, read on the forward strand.
GCTATTTATGCCGATTGACAGAAGGACCATTTCGGCATATACCCAAAATAATCTCTACTTTAAGAAACTTTAGACTTAAAGTAATTTATGCAAAATGAAAATAAGTATATTCTCTAGATATGGAAAATCTAAAAAAAAACTCAAACCATTGTAACTAAATATAAAAGTATAAAATGTACATGTATCCATATATGCTAAAATTATTGGGTAATAATAAATATAAGATAGCAAATACCCAAAGAATGAGCAAAGAAATATCATCAAAATCACAAAACTAAATGCTAATTTTATTCCAAAGGCTTTCATAGTACACTATATATATATATATATATATATATATATATATATATATTATATATACTAAAAATATACGATGAAAAAAAAGATAGAACTCAAGATCCTATGGACTATAGTGATATTCATGCTTTATAAGTAAAGGCTAATTTTTTTAAGTAAAGGCTGAAAATAAATATAACATGCATATATAAATGTGTCACACTAATAGAAAACAAGTAAAAGTCTATATAGTGTGAACTACACATCTAATATTAACAATTAGTCATGCTAGATTATAAGGGAATTAAACTAATGTCACGACCCGCACCCGCTTTTTGGGATACGATTGCGTGTCCAAGCCAGCCTACGCCACAAAGTCGGCAGTAGAACACTGTCAAGGCCATGATGCTCATAATTACAAAATAAGAAAAACTTTATTTGCTCTTACAAACTAAATTATTTTACAATATTTTAAAGTTTACATTTAATCCAAGTACATTATCTCACAAAATAAAATAAATAACTAATCTATCTAACTAATCTTCTAGGTTGACCTCAATACCCATGCCTCCCAAAATGCTAAGAGAAGCCACGACTAACATGAAAATGTTGGTTTCCAGTCAGGATGGAATGATTACATTCTAATAGCAGTTCCAATAATTTGACAAAATCTATAAAACAGTAAATAATACTGAAGTACATGATGAGTGGATCAGCAGAGAATCATGGCAAAGACATAAGTAAAAACAGGAGAGCATGGCATTCAAGACAATGATGTAACTATGATAAACGACTAAAATAGGAACTAATATAGCAAGACTACCTCTAACTAGTGAGTTGAAATGCACTTTTGACATGTAAACGGCTAAGGATAAATCCGGCACCCCGCACGTGAATTGTGCGGCTGCTATCAGACACGATCAGACATAATAGGATGTTTCTGGATATATTTACATGTCTACTAGTGTACTTTCCCGCCCGGCTAGTACTCATGGATCCAAACAGGTCACGAACACGGTAATAGATTGGTCACGAACAACATGTAAAGAATCTATAACTACATCTCGTGTAATCATCGTGTCGAGAATCAACAAGATATCAATGTAAAATACTACTAAATACATGAATCATAGAGATAATCAAATATGAAAACTATCAGAGATGTACTCGCCTGAGGTCCTTAGCTGATGAAACTGATATACCAACCACTCAAATGAGCCACGAAAATCACCTCGCACAACCGTTCGGATGCTGAAATAGACATCACCAACGTGTTTGTCATAAAAAATGTCTAAATATGTCTACCCAAAAGTCCAATTCTAGACACAGGGATAAAATCGTAATTTCGGGCCAAAACGATATCCGCCGTTGGATCTACTTTGTACCAAAAAGCGTACCAGTACCTACGATCTCTAAAGTCGTCAAACTATATGTCTACGGGTCCGGTTTGACAAAGCGAACCCAATCGTATGTCCAAAGTTGGATTCTGACAGGCCGTGCAAATTCGTCCGTTGGATCGGGTCACAGGCCCGCCAAAATAGAGTTCGGTCGACCTTTTCAGAATTGGACCAAACAAGGCACACAGGACCAAGAAAATGACACGGTACTGTTGGAGCAAGTTTTGTCTCGAGATGACGAACGTGCACGAAGTAATTAGAGTATTTACAAAGGGCCAATACGGTGATTTTTGACGGATACGCATCGAATTCGTCGCGCACACGACCAATTCGAGTTCTGTCAAATTTACACGTGCACGAAGTCCATACGTACCTTCAATGCAAGTGGTTCGTGACCAAGTTGCCCGAATTGTCGGGACGAACTCCGTATCGGGGTTTTTCTAGGTTCTAAAAATAGGTTTTTTGTCAACTTCCAACTAATTTTAAACAGAATCTAATAAGTAATAAATAAGTAATTAATAGGTTTTTAACTCGGTTAGGTGGTATATAACTTTGTTCAAGTAGATTTCTAAGATTCACGATAGGCGGGTCGCAAATCGACCGCAAACATAGGTGATCGAGACAATTTATATAACCCAAAAAATTGAGTTTTTCTCGATTTTGGAACTCGATTCTCGTCGCACATAAAGAAAATTAAATTAAACTAATTAAATGTATTTAAAGGTGTATAGGTTGTGTACGTACCCGAAGAAACGGATCTTAATTCGATCGAGCTATCGTCGAGAATGGTCGCTGTGAAGTTGGGGTCAGAGGTCGCTGCGTTACTATTGCTGTCTCTGTTTACTGTGCGTGCGTCTGCGCGTCTGCCGGCGCTGGCCGCGCCGACGACCCAAGGTGGCGGCGTGCGGTCGGGGCAGCCGCCAGGGGTTGGGGTGGCGCACGAGTGTTTAGGTAGGGTTAGGGTTTAGGGGTTTTGTCGAGATATCTCTCTCTTCCCTTCATATATAAGGGACACTACGAAAGAATGTTGGCTTGGGTTTGTGTTGGTCGAACTGGGCTTGGGGGGGATTTGTTGTTCCCTTTTTCCCATATATATAATATATATATATTATATATATAAATATATTATATATAATATATATGTGTGTGTGTGTGTGTGTGTGTGTTTGTGTGTGTGTGTGTGTGTGTATACATCCATTCATTTATAACAACCCAACATAGGTATAATTAAATATATATAAATACTCTAAAAATCCTAAAATTATGTTCTATTGTAAAGTGTTATAAATAAATATATATAACATAATGATGCTTGTTTCCTAAATAACCCAAAAACTAATATATTATAATTATAATAACAAATAATGACAAATTTGTGATAACAAAATAAGTCAATAATAGGTATATATACTGTAACTCCTCTTTTCGAAATTTTGTGATATATTTTAATTTTTTAATTGATTAGTTTACATGTAATTTTCTATGATCGTAGGAGTTGTGACTAAGCCCACAGGTAATTTATGACCATCTTGTGGTCACATGATCTCTAGATAGGGTTTATAAGCATGCTATAAGTATATTATATTTTCCTATAATTTTTAGACATTTTTAGATATTTATTTATTAAAGATATATTTATTTTATTAACTTTTATGAATTACTATAAGGTTATATGGGACTATTTTGAGACAAATTATTTTTATTTCGCTTCTAGGAGGTTAGAATATTTTCTAGAATTTTCTAGAATTTTCTGGATTTTTTTAGAATTTTTGGAAATTTTTATATAATTAAAACCTATAGAAATTATATTTTATAGGCTTTGGAAATTTACTGTGAGGTCACATGATGATATTTTGTGTTAAAATATTTTATTTAGATTCTAGACACTTAGAAATATTTTCTAGAATTTTCTAGAATTTTTCTGAATTTTTCTGCAATTTATTTTGATTTATTTGGACTTAAAATAATTTTTAAATGATTTTCTAAATTAAAATATTTATTTACCCAGAAATTCACCGAGGAGGGCCCCTGTCGGTGCCCAGGCTGAACCCTTCTCTCTCCTATATATATATTATTATTCGAAACCCTAATTAAATTTCAGCTGCCTTTTTGAGAGAGAGTTCTAGTAGAGATCTCGACTTTCCGAGACGGTTGCCGTCAACTCCGATGTGATTTGGCATGCCATTTTTTATTGGATTCGTCTCGAGGTAAATTTTCTGAATATATAATTTATTTTCGTATAAATTATTCCTAAATTTTTGGAAAATTCGTAGAGTGTCGGTTGTCCGAAACTTGACACGTTTCGGTGTTTTCGAGATTTCGGAAGAACCAGAAATCGAAATCATGAACCGTTTGAAGTTTCGAAAAGCTAACACAGAGCTCTACGACATATATTTTTTCCAGAAATTAATTCATTAATCTAGTATTTTAGTTATTCTGTTGAACTCAAAATTGATCGGTTGATCACCGTTTTGCTCACGATTAGCCATAACGGCGATATCTTTTGACCAAAGCATGATTTAGCGACACGATTGATTCCAGCGCACTCGTGGCGCTGAAAACTACTAAGGTGCACTTTCAAAATCTAGAGTTCACAGCGTTTGACTAGATAGACAATGGCACGTCTCGATTTGCGTGCCATAGTTTTCAAAATTGGAAAACATGACTTTGACGGCCAAACTTGCATGTTAGATTATATTCAGATTATTATTAGGTTAAATTAGGTTTTTAAGTAAATTACTCCAGAATTAATTATTATTAGATTAGTAACCCAACTAGCTACTATTTCATGAATTTAGAACTAGAACATTAGAATTGATTTATAGTTTTCGTGCACGGTTCATGGTGCGATATTGTTATAGGTTGACAGCTCCTAGATCGGCATCCCCTCATCCTCGACTAGGGATGTAGAACGATTCAAATAGTTCGTGTTTGGCTCGCGTTCGGCTCGGGCCAAGCTCGGTTCGAAGCTCGTTCGTGGGCTGGTCGATACCGAGCTCGGTCGATTTTTTTTTGTTCGAAGTGGTGTTCGAACCGAGTTCGACCATAGGTTGTTCGACTCGGTCTCGTTCGCGAACTGGCTCGAACTCAGCTCAGTTTCTAATATTATGACTTTTTCTAATATATGCTATATTTTTATGGATGTTGATAAATTTTGTCTTAGAAAATTTACTCTTTTTTTGTTATTTATATGATGGTAAATTTGTGATATAAAAAGCATAATTAATTCAGCAAAAAATCTTTAAGACTTGAGAGTAACCGTACAACAAGTTTAATGTGGCTTTTTGTTCGGTCTCGGCTCGGGCTCGTCCGAGTTCGAGAACTAAATCGAGTCGAGCTCGATCGTTTTGAGCCTATAATCAAACCGAGTTCAAACACCATTTTTGAGCTCGATCTTGAACTCGGCTCGAATAAAGCTCGTTCGATACTTTAGTCAAACCGAGTTCAAACACAGTTTGTTCGAGCTCGTTCGTTTGATTTTCAGCCCTATCCTCGACTTGTGACTACGGTTTGTGCAAGGACCACAAGCAAGTATACCTTGCCTCTCTCTACAGCTTTATTTATATGCATTGTATTTTATTTCCCAATTTTGATTGTTATGGACATGTGCTTTTCGTATTATATTCTGTTGAGCTGTTTTCATTTGCATATAGTCGTGTTCATGTTTGGTCTTATGGTTCATACTTGGAGTTTCTCACCAGTACCTTGCTTGAGTCGTGTCATAGAACGAATACGTGTAATTGAACTACTAAATCCTTGATATTGTTTCCTTGGCACCAGAGAGTCCACTCAGGACGAGGGTGTTTTTCTTGATCTGTTTACATCCGTGAGTCCACACTCGGGACGAGGATGTCGATTATTTGCACCAGAGAGTCCACACTCGGGATGAGGGTATTGACTTGACTTGTACCAGAAAGTCCACTCGGGACGAGGGTATTTACATCAGAGAGTCCACACTCGGGACGAGGGTGTTATACTTGCACCAGAGAGTCCACACTCGGGATGAAGGTGCCTTACCGTGAACTAACCAGAGAGTCCACATTCGGGATGAGGGTTAGTACTAACCAGAGAGTCCACACTCGGGACGAGGGTTAGTGCTTAGTTCAAACCCGTGTGTCCACACTCGGGATGAGGGTTTGGTTCTTCCATTGTTCTCGTATTCATTGTTCATCTGGCAGTTCATTTATACGTAGTTGTTCTAGTGTTCGTATTCGTGTTCATGTTCGTAGTCATTTGTCATGTTCATGTTTTTCTTGTTTATTTTCTTGCGCATGATAAAACTGTTAGATAGGCATGTATATTATGTATCTTGCTATATACTCTGAGGACCTGATGATCTCTTCAGGTTTAGCGATTGCATGGAGTTAGTGGCAGAGCGGGATGGTAGATGATTGTGATGCATGTCTCAGATATTTATTAGTGATATTATATTGTTATCCTTTCGTGCTTTTCTTTCATTATCATGAGATATCCTGCTTATGGATTCAGTTTAAAGCCTCTTGTCATATTCCTTGAGTCTTATCGAACATATATGCTAGTGGGCTGCAGACCACGACCCATAGTGTTCATTCATGTTTCGTACACTTATTGTGGATTTGAGATATAGTTACTTTTGCCATGATTTGGCAGTTTACCATGCACTTGACAGCATTTACGTATTCGAGTCGGGCTGGAGTCTGCTTGATGCATAGGTGGCTTGTTCATGTGCTTGCATCCGAAAAGCGGGTGCGGGTCTTGACAAGTTTTTTTGGTGGCCCATGCAGGTCAGAGCATATCGTATCGGTTATGTAACTGTACTGATACGAGCCTGCGAATATGACTAAACCTTAGAAATCTCAATCCACTCTGCATTGAAAATTCTCTTAGAAATTTCTCTACCGCCTTTGAAACCTCGTATTCGTTCTCGATTATTCTTCCTTGCCCTCTTGTACCATTGATTCTCGTCCCTTCCTATTTCGGGGTGACGAATGATCGTGTTGTCTAAAATTCATCAGAGATTCCTAAGTTATTGTATAATATTGCTTGACCATTGAATATTTGGTTGTTTATAGATATGAGGCATTATAGATGCCATACGCCCTAGATATCTGTTGGTAGAATCGTTAGCAACTAGTTAGAAGGTTATAAGATTTAGTGACCGTGTTTTGAGGAGTAGTGTGACCAAAGGTGGATAGAAGTCCTCAAGTATTCGGAGTTATAAAAAGACTAGAGAAGATCATAAAATATTTTTGAGAAATTAAATTTGAGGAGATTAAGGTAATAGTAGACTTTGATTTTTAAGGAATAGTTATGAATTAGAATTTCGAGGACAAAATTATTTTTAAGGTGGGTAGATTTGTAACTCCTCTTCCCGAAATTTTGTGATATATTTTTATTTTTAAATTGATTAGTTTACATTTAATTTTTCTATGATCGTAGGAGTTGTGACTAAGCCCACCGGTGATTTATGACCATCTTGTGGTCACATGATCTCTAGATAGGGTTTATAAGCATGTTATAGCTATATTATATTTTCCTATAATTTTTAGACATTTTTAGATATTTATTTATTAAAGATATATTTATTTTATTGACTTTCATGAATTACTATAAGGTCATTTGGGACTATTTTGAGACAAGAGGAGGTAGAAAATATTTCTAACCTCCTAGAACCGAAACAAAAATAACTTGTCTCAAAATAGTCCCAAATAACCTTATAGTAATTCATGAAAGTCAATAAAATAAATATATCTTTAATAAATAAATATCTTAAAATGTCTAAAAATCATAGTAAAATATAATATAGCTATAGCATGCTTATAAACCCTATCTAGAGATCTTGTGACCACAAGATGGTCATAAATCACCTGTGGCCTTAGTCACAACTCCTACGATCATATACAATTATATGTACAGTCTAATAATCCCCAAAAATGCACAAGGCCATATTGTAATTAAATATCTTTGAATACTAACTAATATTGATATCTATAATATTTATATAACAATTACGTAGAAAAATATTATTTAGATCATTAAAATAAAATACGGCATAATCATACCAAAAATATATCGACATGGACGTCTTTGGATGCACTACATGGGCTTTGGCTTGGTCCGGGTCCAGTCCGGACTAGTTCAGTACAACCGGGTCTCCTAAAAGTCAATAATCTTAATAATAAATAATTAGATTATTTATAGAGGTCATGTCACAACTTAGTATGATTTTTCTAGTTGCGACATACTTATCGCTTGGCCTTCCCTACCATGGCTAAAACACTAGTCAAAGTACGTCACAGCACTATCCGTGCCATGTTTTCTAGTCATCTTGCACTCCAAAACTTAACCATGACTAAGGCCTTCTATAATTATTAATTAAATAAATAAATATGTATAAAGTTCCAAAAATCATAATTTTAATTCAAATAAATTATAAAAAGGTATTTCAAATTTCGGGAAGACGGGTTACAAATCTACCCACCTTAGAAATAAATTCTTCCTCGAATTTAAGGACTATGATGATCAGATATTTCTAAGATTTAAATCAATATTGAATCTAATAAATCAAATTCAATCCATAATGATTGAAAATAATTCTAGATTTTACTAATAATATTTAAAATACATTTGACAAAATTTAAATATAATACAATAATAATTTAAATGACTAATAAGTTTATCAAATGACTTGAAAATAATATCGAACTAATACATTCATTTATTAGTCCAAGATTAAATCGAACTAATTATAATATAACAAACAGATTTAATTTAATAATTAATATTAGCAATTAATTTAAACAATAATTTGTCAACTCTAGACCTAAAATAGTTTGACAAAAATTATTTTGCCATTAAACTGTCTTCTATAGAGGTTAGAATAAAATCTATTTTCTTTCAAAAAAACAATTTATTTAAATAAAACAAAATAGAAATTTTCAAAATCTAGAAAGTGAGCTTATAAATCTACCCACCTTAGAAATTTTTGTCTTCAAAAATTTAGGAATGACAAGAATATATAAACTTGGATGGTCATGCAAAAAGGTTGGAAAGTGGACCGTGGGAAGTTTTCGACAAGGAATATTTATCACGAGAAAAAATACAATTGTTTTGAGATTATAATAGCCTTTTAGAAACATTACCTTGCTCTTGTATTCCGAAAAATTCTCAAGTTAGAGGTAGGCACCAATATTGGAAAAAGAACATATATACTTGATTTTGCACGTTTCCTTTCCAAGGTAATAGAATGAAGAAAATTCCATCATACCATAAAGGGCATAACGAAGATAAGAAGTTTATAGATAATCAGAGACGACTAAATAAGATAGTTTAGAAAATTTTCAATACATCCTTTAGGATGCAGACAAGGATCTTCAAGACTCTATATTTTAACTTCTAGGAAAGATCAGGGAATACTACCATAGATGAAATCTACTAGGTTATAGCTTATTTATAAAAATAGTAGGAAGGGATGAGGGTACACGAAGGGTGATATAGATGATAATCAGCATATTTGGTATTTGTCACGATCCTAAAGCCTAAAACTTAAATAAGGTGTGAGCTAATTTGGTATTTTATTGGGAAATGGATTAGGCCATAAAAAAGGAATTGATTTAAATACGTCAACTAATAAAGGTAATAGAATTTGACAAGACTTGAAAGAAACAATAGATACATGACTTAAAATAAAATTGATAAAGGTAAGTGCACGATTATGATTATAGTCAAAATAGTTTAGTCACGATCAAAGTCATTTAGGAACGATCAAAATTCATTTGTTTGGCACGATTAACTCGATTAACTATTTAGAAAAATTATTTAGGCACGATTACCGAGTCAAAATCTAGAAAAATATGTGAATCGACTCGATCAGAATATAATCAACGTAGTCTAATTGCGATCAGGAAATTGTTAAGGATGATCTAGGTCGAAATCGTTTTAGCACGATCAATTATATAGGCATGATCATAGAATCATAATCTAGGTGCGATTATGAATCTATTGGAATATGGAATTAGAAGCTACTAGTAGGTTTTAAATGAGGAGTCAAATAATGACTCGTCGAATAAAAGATAAGAAAAAAAGATAAGGGAAAGAACTACAGGCTTTATTTATAATACAATAATGAAAAATATGATATCAAATCAGTTTGGAATGAGAGTGCAAGTCTTTGCGGATCATGAAATCAATAGTCATATGCCAATAAAAGATTTAGCCCCTATGGTATTCAAAACCATATGCATACCTGAAGTCGTTTCACCAAGAATCCATGTCTCGCCAGTGTACATCCGGATGCAGTAAATCCTTGGTTTCGCGACTCAAGTATGATTTTGCATCGAATATTCTATTAGCTCCACCAAGATTAACATACAACTCAAAAGTCAAAATGGGGCAACCAGGACATAGTTTTAATAACATTCGATAACTTATACTTATTCGAAATTACTTCAACTTAGGAATCATGCCACGCCAGTGCGCTGTTGGCTGCAGTGAACCCGCGATCTCGATAATTCAAGTAAATGGCGATAGTGCGCTGTTGTCTTTCCATCGTACATTAACGAATATTCTTCCAACAATATCCATAAAAATTTTAAAAGAACTTCTAGAAATTTAAACATGTCGATTATGATAGAAAAGAATAAGTATCTATCCTTGAAGTGAAAGTATCAATTTTGAAAATCACCGATCGAAAATTTTAAAGGGGACGACTGGGATTTAATATAATCTCATTCTAGTAGTCAAGACAACTAAATCAAATATATATTAAATCCATCACATTCTAGATTAATTAAAATTAATCCATAATAATACTGGGTATTATTAATAATATTTAAAATATCTTAACCAGGTCTAATTTTAATAATTTTGTAAATACTTTGGAATAATACTCAATGTTAAATAATATTTAAAATATAATTTTTGTAAATTTAAATCGTAAAATAATGATAATATCAGACCAGTTTATCCTATTGTATAAAATAAACTATATATATATATATATATATATATATATATATATATATATATATATATATATATATATATATATATATATATATATATATATATCTTTATCTTCTCAATCGTAAAATATGTATATAAAAAATTCCAACACGAAAATATCTATTTACTAAATAAAGTTTTTTTAACTAAAATTTATTTAAAACTAAAAATAAAATTTCAACAAAAAGGGGAGGTGTATGTATCTGTCCTTCAAGAAAATATTGGTTTTGAAAATCCAACGATCGATTATAACTAAACGATCGATTAGAAAAATGATTGAACACAAGAGAAGTAGAGTTCCCAATTCTATTTCTCTAATATTCAAGGATCGAAGGAAAACATAAAACAAAGACTGACTCGAAGTCAACATATGGATAATTGGATCATGTTAGGCTCAAAAGTCAATGGGTTGTGAAAATAGAATGTTGACTCTTAGGGAAATAATTTATTATGGGTAATAGGAACTAAATAAGTAATACAAACCGTACGACACGACGACGCTAGAGAAGCATAAAAATATAATTGCACAATTGCTCAAAATAGAAAAAGTGTAAGTATACGCCATATAAGTTCCAATTCTTGAAAATAAAATAATCGGTTAGGAAGGGAACATTCTAATCCCTATTTCCTGGATACTCAAATGATTGAGGAGAAAACCTTGAATCAGAAACTAACTCGAGATTCATATATGGATAACAGAAATAGAAAATTATAAAAATAATTCCTTATTAGCAAAACGAAAAATAAATACAGTTTTTTTTAACGATATGATGATGATATTTAGATAGGACAGAAAAGATAATTGGACAATTTATCAAGGTTAACGATTAAATTCTAGGAAGGCCTAGGTTACAGAATGATAGTCTACCCACCTTGGATCCTATCATCATATCAAAACACAATGGTATATCCCTCTATAAAAATTCTCAAGTTAACGAATAGGTTTTAGAATTCAAGGAATCCTAGCTAAATCATATGGCCTACCAAGCAATCCTAACTACCCAACGGTCAAATCGAATCAGGGACTCCTAGTCCTAATCATTCTCCTAAAATCGACTTAATCCTAGTTGTGAATGAGCACTTCCTAGTCGCAGGCTCGCAGCAGTACGACTAATATGGCACTACTGCGAGTTCACATAATTTGTGAAGACGACCTGCATGGACCACCACAAAAACTTGTCACGACCCGCACCCGCTTTTTGGGATACGAGTGTGTATCCAAGCCAGCCTATGCCGCAAAGTCGGCGGTAGAACGTTGTCAAGGCCATGATGCTCATAATCACAAAATAAGAAAAACTTTATTTGCTCATTCACAAACTAAATTATTTTACAACATTTTAAAGTTTACATTTAATCCAAGTACATTGTCTCACAAAATAAAATAAAATAACTAATCTATCTAACTAATCTTCTAGGTTGACCTCAACATATCCATGCCTCCTAAAATGCTAAGAGAAGCCATGACTAACCTGAAAAATGTTGGTTTTCAGTCAGGAATGGAACGAGTACATTCTAACAGTATTTCCAATAATTTGACAAAATCTATAAACAGTAAATAATACTGAAGTACACGATGAGTTGGTCAGCAGAGAATCCTGGCAAGAGACATGTGAGTAAAAATAAGAGAGCATGGTATTCAAGACAATGATGTAACTATAATAAACGACTGAACCAGGAACTGTAATATAGCAAGACTACCTCTAACTAGTTAGTTGAAATATACTTTTGACATGTAAAGGGATAAGGGTAAATCCGACACCCCGCACGTGAATTGTGCGACTGCTATCAGACATGATCACACATAATAGGATGTTTTTGGCTATGTTTATATGTCTACTAGTGTAATTCCCCGCTGTAGAAGCCTAAAAATCTATGGGCTCCCCTCTCAACAAAGCGCCAGCATCAAGTGGTACCAGATCACTAGGTTGCGCCAGTCTCGGGTTGTGCCTAAGCCATCTCAGGTTGCGCCTAAGCCAGGGTGCGCGAGCTCCATGTGGCAAGCATCCTCGAGAAGCTGTAACGGCTGCCATCATTATTGACAGCTCTAACAGCTCGTCAGTCGAAGAAAATCTATTCGAATCTCACGCAACGCAGCACTCGAGAAGATTTTGTCAGCATACAATTAATGCTGACAGCTAGCTTGTGCAAGTTATTAAGAAGTGCGAAAATCAATCATCATAGCATAGAAGATCCAGTCAAAGGTGCCAAACGTCAAGTTGCGCGCTCGCGCCACCCGATCAACTTTTGTTCAGAAGCAGGATGATGTGGCGCGCATGCCACGAATCTCGAAGAACGTGTCTACTACACTACCTATGACCATGCGTATCTCACTCAAATGATGTCACGCATCCCCAGTAGTTTAAGTAACCATTCACGCAACTGGATAGAAGGCGCGCAACCTGAAGTGCGCGCAACTCAGAAAATAGTTATTTCAGAACTCTATAAATAGAGTTTCAAATCAGTACTAAAGCATCACTAATGATCATAATCTACTAACAAAGAGCTGTTGCATTCTCTAGAGGCTTGTGTCTTCGATATCACATCGTCCAAGGGATAAAGTAATCGTCTTCTGATCAGATTTCTACAGTTGTACTTCCCCAGAAATTAATTGTACTATTATACGCTTTTCTTAGTTTGTAATCAAACTTTTATTTTTGCAAAAAAAATGGCGACTCTGCTGGGGAAAACTTTCTCCTCCGACGAGAAAGTGACAACTCAATATGATACTGCGTCGATCGGCAAGTCGCAGAAGACTTTGGTCATTCAAATTGACCAAACCGCCTACGAAGCAATGATCAATACTGGGGGTACTAGGCGCACCCCAGTTGCTGTCAAGAACAAGGCGCACACTGTATGGACTTCCAAGTTCTCTACACTGCCAACCAGTGCGTCTATACAACCTGCACCTATTGTCTCTCTGTCAGCCACTGCCTCTGTGCAACCTGTGCCTACTGCCTTTTTGGCTCTGAACAAAGGGAAATGCCTTTTGGCTACTTCCTCCTCTTCTCCAGTTCAAAATTCTGAGAAGAATCTATCTAGCGGGAATGCCAAACAGAACAAAGAAAAGCGCCCTTTGGCCTTTCTTCAACCTGCGCCTGTGGCATCTCAGTCATAAAACAAAGGGAAACGCTCTTTAGCTACTCCCTTTTTTTCCCCAAATATAAACTTGGCAAAGAATATATCTATTCCTACCTTGTCACGAAACAAAGCAAAGCGCCCTTTGGCCTTTCCTCATTCTTCTCCGATTCTTGACTCAGCAAAAAATAACTCCGGTTGTGCCCTTGCGCCAATTAGTACAAAAGCTCTTTTGGGCAGAAATCTTACTCTTCTTGACAAAAACAATCAAATTTCTGCTAAGAAAGTGAGTTATGTCCAAACTAAACTTTCTGTCACCCAGTTGTGCCAGGCCAAGCGCACAGAAACAGGTTGTGCAGCACAAAAAGGGATTCAACCTACTCCCCAGAATGTAATTCAGGATCTTCCAAACCTGCGCATCTCAAGATCCAAGCAAGGAAAACTGCTAGTATCTCAGACAGATATACAAGTGCCACATCTTTCTGACTTGTACACCTATCTCAACAGGCGCCAGCCAGTATCAACTTCAGCAAGACATAAGCAGCATGCGCCAATGGCTAACTTGCGCCAAAGACAGACTTCTAAAGTCAAGAACCCTCTTACATATGCTAATCAACTTAGCACTTCCTTGTACACTCAGGGAACAGGACATCTTAAGAATGAATCATATTCCTAACATCGTTAAAGAATATGTTCCTCTGACCTTTTCTCGTCCTGTTGTTGTAACCGATCTCCGTGAACTTCTTGAACTGAAGCGGAAGATCACAAATCCATCTCATCCATCTGTAATACAGCCATAAGAACACCATTGTAATCATCACCATGAGGTGGTTATCAAATGTTGTTGTCAATCAGCTAAACGATCTATCTTTGATCGTCTGAATTACTCTCAGGTTCCTCAACCAATGATAGTGGATGAAGACAAATTGTTGTATGCCTCTGTCAACATGACATCTCGAAGAACTGGGGGTAGAAAGCGTCCAAGATGTAATTCATCCTGCAATCCCAGTCAACAGTACTTATATCAGATTTGTGAGTCCGACGAAGGAGTATACCGACACACCAGATCAAGAAACCAAGAATAATCGGTCAAAGGAATCTTCCTTCTGATAAGATACAATCGGTCAAAGGAATCTTCTTGATTCCAACCAAGATGCTTTCAGTCAAAGGGATCTCCCCATCACTTATCCAAGGGGTAGTTCCTTATATAACTTTGATGCCGATAGTAAAAGTACTGAACGGACTATCTTTTCTACTAGCTCATCTTCGATAGCTAGAGAAGTGACTGCTTTTGTTGTCATAAAAGATCAAGATGCTTCCAGTTCTAATAGTCAAAAGCAGAGAATTGTTGCTTTGGAGGCTAGTTTGAAGAGCATGGTTGAGATGATGACATGCATGCATGCTGTGATTATGACACAACATACGGTTCCACCGGTTGTGAATTTGATTCTGACCCAAGAACTTGTAATGACATCAGCTCCCGTCAATATTGGTCTGGGAGTACAGTCTCCTCACAACGCTTCTATACCAGTGCAGACTATTCTAAGTCAATCTGGTACTAGGGGTGGTACTTATCATGTAGTACCTCCTCCCAACATATCAAATCAGTCCAATGCTCCATAATTATTGGGAGATACTAATGAGGCCGTAAAACTTTTACGTACTTAATTTGAAGCCTTCAAGCAGAAAGACGGCTTACAGAAGCTTGGGATCAAGCAGTCTTATCCTATAGGGTGGAAGAAAGTTTAATTTTCTACCAAATACAAACCCCCTACTTTATGTTGTTTGATGGCAGCACATCTCCAATTCAGTACCTCAATCACTTTAAGGTAATGACTGATCAACTACAGCCAAATGATGCTCTACTTAGTAGGGTGTTTGTCGGATGTTTAGTAGGTGCAGCTTACGACTGGTACCGCAGTTTGCCAGATGGTTGTATAATCTCTTTCTTCGGATTCAAAAAAATATTCCTGGAACAATTTTATGAGCGAACATACGACATGACTATGTCTGCCCTCATCAAAATTAAATATCGACATAATAAAATAACCGAACGGTTCATTGAACGATTTTGCCGTGAGGCACTCAAAATGTCTCTCAAAACTCCAGATGCATTGACTATAGACACTTGTAAATCAAACCTGTTGCCTATAATCAGCATGTAGACTGGATCAACGCAGTTCCAGAATTGGCCTTCATTCATAGTGAATGCTAAAGTAGCAGAAGAAAGTACTGATAAGTTCATACAATTAGATATTCAGATGCCTAATCTTGACAGAGATGAACATGCTTCATCAAATAGCGGTGGACGTCAGAACAACCGTAAGGGTAAGGAGACTTTGGCTATCAATATCAAAGGCAAAAAACTCTAGCCGTCAATATAGGTCAATCACACCTACTCCAACGGTACCACCACAGAGAGCACCACGTCCGAAAAAAGAATATTCCTTTTATGAAGATGATGTCATGAGCATCTTTGATTGCCTGATCAAGAGCAATAAACTGCAGCTGCCGGATGCAAAATGGTCAGAGGAAGTAGTTAAAATTGACCACCCTAAATATTGTGTTTACCACAGGTTTATCGGACATCCGACTCGAGCATGCAACGTGCTTAAAGGCAAGATCCAGGAGATGGTCAATTCTGGTGCAAGTACTCTCCAACAAGACGAGAAGACTGTAACGGCTAACGTCATCTCTCTACAGTTTGGCGATTTTCCTGCTCAACTTGTGCAGGACGGCGTCATTCCCATCCCGAAAACCACTTTAGAGATTGTTAATCTCCCACCTGCACGAACTGATGGTCTTATTCCTCTGTCTACTGATAAGGGAGAGATTATGTGGATCCATCCTGATTTGGTGGTTGAATTTGAAGCTCCTTCTTCATCCACAAAGTCCAAGAAAGCAGCCAAATACAAGTCATGCCACATGACTTCATTGGGTGAACACTATCTTCCACCTTTAACTGCTACCTTCACCTCGACAGATTCTTCTTCTTCTTCTTCTTCTTCTTCTGAAATAATGCTGCCAAAGTTAGAGGCCAATTACCAACCATCCTTCCATCTATATAGTCAACAATCCTACGAACTCATGACGAAGATGGGATATGTTCTACAAAAGGCTCTCGGCCTGAATCATGGAAAATGATCTCTTGAACCTCTTTCTCATGTCTTTTACACAACCAATCTCGTGTTGGTTTGGGTTTCTGGAAAGACTCTTCATCTTGCCAAAGGAAGCCTTCCAAAAGTAAGATTCGGACAAAGAATTGCAATATGGTGTCCTTCGAACCTGTATCCGAAGAAGAAGCCTTAACTGGTACCAGGTCTGGAAGACTTTACCTGAGAGACTATTCAGAAGGTCAAGAAAACCCTACTCTAGCTCCGGAGGCTCCTCCAGCATCATCTTCTCCTGCTGCCAATGTTCTATCGGCTTCATCGCCTCCAATGGAACCAACACCTCGCAAACCGACGGCGGCCGACAAAGGAAAATAGCATGTCCGCTTCGATAAAAAATTAAAGAAGACTCCAACTCTAGGACTCGAGAAGCCATATAACTTTGATATATTGGCTCAGTTGGCTAATATCCCGGCAAGGTTATCAATCTTTGAGCTACTGCGTCTCTCAAAGGAAACTCGAGAAACATTAAGTGAAGCTTTAATGCAAGCCGATACTTGTCTGACACTACTCAAAAAGCCAGAGGAGGAGCCTGTAACCTGCTTTCATTGTCATAGTGTGATAGAGATAATACCTAACATCACCTTTACACAAGATGATATGCTGCTGGAAGATAATCGTCATGACCGACCTCTCTATTTTATGGGATATGTCGATACCATGAAAGTTGATCGTATCTTGATCGACCCTGGGTCTACACTCAGCATCATGCCAAAGACTTTACTGGATGCATTAAAGATTCCTATACATAATCTTTCCACAACTATAACAACAATCTTAGGATTTAATTCTGGAAGAAGTGAACCCCTGGGGAAGATTCGCCTGAAAGTTCAAATTGGCAATCTTCGTACAAAAGTTACCTTCTACGTGATCGATAATCATGGTACCTATAATGCTTTACTGGGAAGACCATTCCTGCATGAGCATAACATTGTACCATCTACTCTCCACCAATGCTTCAAATATATGGACGTCAATGGAGAAGTCCAGAAGGAAGTAGCTGACCTGAATCCTTTCAGAGATATCGAAGCATATTGTACTGATTCTCGGATGTACAAGTAAGAGTTCATGAAGGTTGTACTAGCGATAGAAAGTGAAGAAGATCAGAAAGATACCTCAGATAATGTTCTCATAATCGTAATCAAAGGACGTACTACTCGTCCATCTTCTTCTCAGACATTAATTATCCATCTTTCCTCTCATAATAAGCAGGCTCCTGCTGGAAAGATGGAACATAGGGAGCTCACCTCCATTGGGTGGTACTATCTTCCAATATGGTGTCTGCTGAATTCTCAGAAGACGATGATGACTTTACTGAAGCTCCTGAAGAAGATCCATGGGCACAAAGGATGGACACTCAATAGAAAGTTCGCCTTGAGCAATGAGAACCCCTACTGAAGATCAATTAATTCAGATTAACATTAGAGAAGAAAGCTCGCCAAGACCTATCTTCGTCAGCAAAAGCCTTCCAAAAGCATACAAGCAAGAATTAATTCAGCTTATTCGGGAATAAATTGACGTCTTCGCCTGGAGTTATGAGGATATATCAGGACTGGATCCTCAGATTGCTATCCACAGGCTCAACATCTTGTCCAATAAAAAGTCGGTCAAACAACAACAACGTTGATTCTGACCTGACATGATGGATGCTATAGAAACTGAAGTCAAGAAGCTTATCTCTTATGGTTTTGTCATAGAAGAACAACATCCTGACTGGGTTGCCAATATTGTCCCAGTTATGAAGAAAACAGGGAAGGTCAGAGTCTGTATTGACTTTAGAGATCTCAACGATGCTTGTCCCAAGGATAAGTTTTCTCTTCCGATCACTGATGGCATGATCAACAATACTTGCAGATTCGAATGAATGTCTTTTATGGATGGATTCTCAGGATACAATCAAATCAAAATGCATCTAGAAGATGAGAAATATACATCTTTGTTTGCAAAAACAAAAGTTGATCTTTATTTCACAAACTTTGTAAGAAGATTACAAGAATTCTGGGAAAGTACAACTATAGGAATCCGATCTGAATGACGATCGCTTTATCCCTTGGACGATGTGAACTTTGAAGACGGTAGCCTCTGAAGATTGCAGCAGCACTTTGGCAAGAACCCCTGATCTTTGGTGATGACTTGAATGTGTGTGCGTGATAATGAAGACTTGAAACTCTATTTATAGAGTTCTGGAAATAACTAACTTCTAGTTATTCTGAGTTGCACGGGATGGATTGCACAGACTTTGGATTGCGTAAGCAGTTACTCGATCGTGGACCACATGTATGTGACGCGTGGCATTGTTTGATTGAAATATGCTTGGTCGTGTACAGACTGTTGCCACATGGTGAGTAATTGATGGCATGTAGGCCACGTGTACATTGTCAGTTGTCTTGATGGAGTGCGCCATATGAATTATGCTGCTTTAGATTGCGTTGGGATGGACCGCGCTGCAGAGAGTCTGGCAGATTGTGCTGCATGTACAGCTGTCCTCGAGCGCTGTACTGCACGATAAACGAACAGTTTCCTCGTTTTCCGTGCTGTCAGCTGTCAGAAGATATGACTTTCTGTCGGATAATGATGATGAGGCCACGTCAGCTTGCACACTTGGATGAGTGCGCAGTTTAGCCTGCGCAATTGAGTTGTTGCACAATCTGTCTCCTGCGCAGTTCACTTGAAGGATGTACAATTTTATTTTTATGACTTCTTTGATGGGTGCAACTTGATTTTTAGGACCTACAAGACCCCCTTCAAAGTTTTTGAAGTTTGAAAATAGTCAAAGCTTTGAAATACTTTGAATTTTGAATTTAAAATCAAGTTGCGCAAGTAATGACTTGTCTGCACAATTGGAGGAGTCAGCTCCTATTTTTTCGGTGCAATCCGAGGCGACCGTTACTCTCGAAAAACTATAAATAGTTCTCCTTCTTCCTTCTGTCATTCTTTACTTGTTTCCACTTTGTTCAAGAGAGAAAATTCACGAGCCCACTTCGACTCTTTTCCTTCTTCTCCGTCGACTTCAATGGCTCCAAAGCGTTCCGCCGCCGACAAGGGCAAAGCCCCCGTCGAGTCTTCGACTCGGGCTGTGCCGCGCATTTCACGACACGAAGTCGGTCATCCCGTACTGCAAGGTAGTCGCTCGATCAAAAACCCTTTTTAGGGTTCTTCGACATGATTGAATCTTCAAACCTATCTCTTTTTAGAGATTTGGTTATATTGCGCCGCCCTGTTTAGGGTTTCGGTTGCACAAATCCAATAGTTTTCATTTTTATGAAGACTATTTTCTTGCGCAATCGGTTGGAAAGTGCTGGCAAAAGTCAGCGCATTCTATCGGTTTGCGCAAGTCTGTCCAGCACAAACTGTTGCCTTGTGCAAGCTTGTTAGCGCAATCTGATGGCTTGTGCAAGTGCATATGTTGGCACAACTGGACAGTTTATGCATAGAAGCTGTTGTTGCGCAATCTGATGTTTTACAGACAGTGCAATCTGATGCTTGCGTAATTTACTAATTTTTTGGACAGAATCTTTGATTTTGCATATACTGAATTCTGTCTTTCTGTTTGATGCAGTTAACATCAGAGAAGACCCAGATTATGAAATCTTTGCAGGGACCCTTGCTGAACCAGAGTTTAAGGAAGATTTGTCCCATGTAATATTTCCCCAATATGCTCTGCCATCTTCCCGTCAAGCCATCTTAGTAGCACAGGACAACGAAACTTTATTGAGTCTGATGAATGGGCAGCCTCTGCAGACTGTCGATGCCATTACTCATAAGAAACCCCTGTTTCTATTTGGAGAAGCTATTGATAAGAGTTCTCAGCCGAGACCTCGTGTTGAGCAGAGACTCTTCCAGAAACGTGAGAAAATAATATTGTTACCAGACATTGCCAGATGCCTCCCTCTATCCCGCTATGCCCATACGAGCTATCCCAGGAGGATGGACTGGGATATTACCCCTCTCCAGCAAGCCAGAACAGGAAATATTTGTGTAAAGAAAGGACCGAATAGCAAAGATATGTTCTATTGCTCCTCTGAGCGTCACAGCTCCTTGCTCAGAGGATTGAAGCCTGGCTGTATCCCACCGAAGAACTCCTCCTTATTGCTGCCAGTTAGAACACCGATCTTTACAAATGAATTTGCAAAGGTTGAGGGAAGATACCCGGATCAGGACATCCGGTTGACAGGTCTGGTGAACCCAGATAACAAAAGATGGAACTGCATAACCAATTGGATATTGGTTCAGTTCGAAGAGAAGCTCAAAGAGATTGAGCTATATCAGGCGGTATACTCTACCGTATATGGATTCCACCCCAACCCTCATCTGTTTCTAGCTTTGGCAGAGAGGTACAATTTTAGGACATGGACTTTCATGACACCCTGTGGAAAGATTGGACTAGCTCTTCATGAGATGAAATATATCTCGAGCTTACCAATGGAAGACTTCCCCTATGAAGAATATGTTCCAACAAATGACGAGTTGGACCGACTTGGTCGAGAGAATGCTGAAATGGTGGCCGTTTTTGAAGAACTACTGTGCCACTATAAAATTTGCTCCATGTATTATAAGAGTGGTTCTTCCGGCACTTGCTACTCGTCAAAGTGGTTGCCCTATCTTTTCCTTAACCACATCATCGAGAAGAAGACTAAGGATCACGATACGTGCAACCCTACCTTCTTCAAACCACTCAGCCACAGTGAGGTAATAGGATTGATGGAAGAAAACAAGAAAATGGACATCAAGGTTGATGACGAACTTCAATACCCTCCTTTCAAGACAGGAGATTTTATTGAGAGTTTTATGAGAATGGGCTATAGGCCCATGTCAAAGGAAGCCCAGCTGGCGGGTTTCCTCACATATTGGCTCTGACGCTTCGTCGTACCTAAAACGAGCGTCGTAGATCGCTTCCATCACGGCGTGCTCTTTGCTGCTGTTCGGTTAGTCTTTGGCTACCGGATGGATCTGCTGTCGGCGATGACCGGCAGAGTGAACGCGGGTCTTCGTCTTTATGTTGAATCTATGCTCAAATGGAAAGGTGAGAAGGGGAACTTCCCTCGGCTGTAGCTGCCCTACACTTATTTGTTCGGATGGTTACTTCTGCACCATCCGTCATTGATGAACCCTAATATGGGAGCAGTCGGCGGTAGCTATTTACGGAGATTCTCTCGGAGTAAATGGATATACACTAGTCTGAAAGATTGCAGACGTGCTTTAAATCTTGGGAAGGGGTGGAATTTCTACTGTGTTGCCCCTCCAACTGGCTATGAACATATGTCAACAAATCTAGTTGATCTTAGGAGGCAGCCTTTGGGTCGGACAGCATTTGATTGGCTGAGGACGATTAGGCCGTCGCACTTGGTTTATAGATTTGAAGATGAATGTTACTTAGAACCATATCTTCCCAGCCGCTTTGCCCATCAATTCGGCTACGACCAGTTCAACATAGGCAATGCTATAACTTGCCTACAAGGAAAAGGTTATCTGATTGATGGCGCCAGGGCCTGGGCTTACTATAACGCTCGAGACACAAGAACAGTATTCTCGATGCCGACCAAGAGTGATCACGACCCCCGGATGTTATACACATATTCGCTTTTTTACACAGCAGCGAATACATTCGTCGAGAACTTCAGCCTTGTAGATAGCTTTGCGACAGCGATGCGATTGAAGAAGGGAGCAACTGTTATATTAGCTCCAGGTAATGACGAGGAGCATGAGCCAGTGGATGACCCGTTGGAAGCCTCAAGGGAAGCTAACTTCCCTGAGGGGGTCAACGAACTACTGCGAATTTCCTTGAAAGTTGTCAAATCTCCAACCAAGGAGAGAAAGAGAAGGATTAATGAACCTTCTTCTTCGGTTGCAAAGAAGAAGCTTATCCTAGATCCATCAGAGAAGGTCACCACCAGGTCACAATCTCGGCAACTGGCCGAGTCGACCCAAAGAGAAGAAGCGACTATGCCAACCTCTCTTCCAAGGCAGGTCAATATAGTAGATGTAGAGAGTTCAGAGAGACCTTTACATAGAAAGAAACTGGCCTCCAGAAGAAGAAAGAGGGTGATCACTCCTCCGAGACAAATCTTGTCATCGGTGGTGGCTAGTGTTGTTACTGGAATCACCATGTCATCCCCTACACCTGCCCCCGAACCTAGGCAGGAGACTCCTACTCCAGAGTAGAGGGACGAGGTTGAGCAGAGGGATGAAGCTGAGCAGAGGGATGAAGTTTTACGATCTCCTTCTCTTGCGGTGAAAACTATCCAGCTTCCTGCTACACCAGGAACACTCTGTAAAGAAGAAGATCGTTTAATGATTGAAGCTCTAAATAATTGCGACTTCGGTCTGCAGGATGATGTCGATCAAGCCGCTGTCGCAACTGCCAGCGAGGAAGCACCAGAAGATAGTATAAGCAATGAAGATACATCAACAGAAGCTGTTGATGATACATTAAATCCAGAAGAAGACACTGATGTCCATATATCTCCTGAAGCCTTTGATGACACACTGGATCCTGAAAAGGATGTTGAGGTACGTGTGTCCCCGGAAAAGATTGCGGGTGAGGAAGTAGCACCTGCTGAAACTACTCCTGCTGATCCAAAAGGTATTAAATAATTTTATCAACCTTCTTTTTATAGATTCAAATAGCTGACATCTACATTTTTATCCATGCAGAACTTGAATCTTCCCCAGTTCCTCCCGTATGCACAGACATAGTGCCAATAACGGCTATAACTAGTGGTAGCCGACATTTTTTGGGTGGCTCTGAGGCAGGAAGTAGCCAGAAAGTAATGTCTGAGGCTACTTCTGTTAGATTGGAATTTGTGCCAACAGATGAAGGACTTGTTGCTGGGGCAAGTCATGGTAAGATTGCCTTTTACTTTTGATCCTTTTCAATTAGTTTCTAATGACAACAATAATCAATGATAAGGTTCATTTGATTTTGCAGAAGAACATCTGGGAGGAGCAGCTAGCTCTACGATGACTCCTCTATCTAAAGAGCCCTCTACTCACAGGAAAGAAGCTGAACGTCTATCTTCACAGACACCTGCTGCTGCTTCGACGTCTATGGGAGTAGCTGCTACTCCTGGTGCTCTGGCTACTAACCGATTTATCATTAGCTCCTTCAGTAACCTTTTCTTTAATTCTTTGAAACCCTTAGTAGATAGGGTGATAGAGAAAGAAGATGCTGGTTTCTCAACAGTTAGAGGTCCAACCTACTATTTGATCAATGCCATCAGCAGTCAAGGCGACGAAGCTCAGGCCATTTTTCTTGAACATGTACTAGATGAGCTGGAGCCTTCGGTTAAGATTTACAAAGAGCTTAATAGGGGGAGATGGAGCTCTTGCTACAGGCTGAATTTGAGAAGATGTCACAAGAAGCTGCAGTTGCAAAGGTTGATCTCCAAGTTCTTTTGGACACTTTCTCTATTAAGTCTGCTGAGTATAATTCCAAAGTGGAAACAATAACATCTGTTGCTGAAGAGAAGGAGAGGAAAGTTACTGAACTGCAATCAGAATCTGCCCGTCTTAAAGAAGAGCTGAGACTTGTTCAGCTTGCTCTGGAGGATGAGGCCACACAACACCAGGCTGCAGTTCAACAACTGAATGCTCTGACTCAGGAAAGAGATGAGTATGTCGTAACTCATCAAGATAAAATCCCTCGTAGAATAGTAACCATGCCATCTTTCGACGATAAGTCTGGAATGGAGGAAGCTAGGAAGCGGATGATGGAATCTCGTAAGGAGCGGCTGCAATCTTTAAAGCAGCAAATGACCAGCTTAATGACTCTGCCAGCAGAATGAGAAAGACTTTTTGTATCTTCAATTTTTGCGACACGTAATTTTGTAATGTCTTTCAATTTTTTGATCAATAAAAAGACATTTTCTTGGTGGCTCTATTATTTATTGCATATCTTATTCAGATATAAATAATAGCGATAGAAAATATATTCAGAGGTGCAAGACATGATATATTTCTTAATTTTTTAGAAAATAATTATATTCATTATATCTGCTCAGAGTTAATATGGACATGGCAGAATATAATTTATTGAATATTATTATTTCAGTAGACAACTTAAACAAAGATGATAAGTTGCTGATATGAATGAAATGGATGATTCATCAAAATGTGTGAACGAAATGAATGAACGAGATGAATCGTCGGGATGAACGGATGGACCGTCAAACGAATTAAATGAACGGGTGGACCGTCAGATGAATAGAATGAACGGGTGAATCGTCAGATGATGAACGGGCGAACCGTCAGATGAATGTTCAGATGAATGTGATGAACAGGCTAACTGTCGGATGAATGTGATGAACGGGCGAACCGTCAGATGAATATGATGAACGGGCGAACCGTCAGATGAATATGATGAACGGACGAACCGTCAGATGAATATGATGAACGGGTGAACCGTCAGATGTATGTGTCGCTTTGTTGTCGTACGAATTTCTGTCTATAAATAGAATAGAAAATCAGATGGGATGATCACTTTCACTTTTCAACATAAAAATGTCGTCTAGAGATGCATCCAAGAAGGCTGAGATCGCCCCGAAGGTTGAAGCGGTTACTGAAGAACGTCCAGTCAAGCCGGCTCAGCCAAAGCAGACAGCAGCGGGCGAAGGTTCGTCTGCACCCAAGCCGCCAAAGGACATCTTGGACTTCCTTCTTGAACCAGAGAAGACTGAAGAAGAAGAAGCCATGATGATGGCTGCTTGCAAGTTCCTGGTGGGTTCGGGCAAGAATGTTCTCGGCTCTTTTGCCGACTATGTCTTTGATAAAGTCGGCAGTGGCCCGCGTCCCAATTTTGAGAAGGATGATAGTGACCTTTCTTGATATCATGTACTATCATTCATGATGAAATAAAAATGAATTTTATTTATGAACTTATCTGATGATTACAAGCAATATTTTTTACATTTATACATAATACTTTTTGAGGAACTTGCCATTGATAGACATCATTGCAACTCGACCGTCTAGCTCTGTGAGTTGATAGGCTCCATTTGAGAAGACTTTGCTTACAATATATGGACCTTCCCACTTCGCATCGAACTTGCCTTTGCTCATGTGAGTCATAGTCATAGGACGTCTGACGGTTAGAACGAGCTCTCCTTTTTGAAAGGCTCTGACCTTAACTTTGCGGTTGAAAGTCTTCGAGATGCGGGCTTGGTATAACTCAATATGCTGTTGAGCCATTAACCGCTTCTCATCAAGCGCCTCTAATTCTTGGAGTCGAAGAAGGTCGTTGTTCTCTGTAGTGAGTTCATTGGCGATAGCAATCCTCAAAGACGGAATTTGAAGTTCTAGGGGTAGAACTGCTTCACAGCCGTACACCAAAAAGAAGGGTGTACAGCCTGTAGGGTTGCGGACCGTAGTACGGTAGGCCCATAGACATTCTCCAAGCTTTTCACTCCAGTTTTGTTTGTTAGTAGACACAAACTTTTTGAGGAGCTTGATGATAGTCTTGTTGAAAGCTTCAGCTAAGCCATTAGCAGCAGGATTGTAGGCTGTCAAAGCGACATTGTCAATCCGATGATCGTCACAGAACCTTGTAAACTTTTGGCTGATGAACTGAGGTCCGTTGTCATGAATGATCCTTCGAGGTACACCAAATCTATAGATGACATGATATTTGACGAAGTTGATGACACTACTGGTCTTGACTTCAGCCAAGGGTATAGCTTCGGCCCATTTGGAGAAGTAGTCGGTTATTGCCAGTATGAACCGATGTCCTCTAGAAGAATGAGGATTGATATGACCTATAACATCTATGCCCCAGGCTTCAAAAGGCCATGAAGCAGCAGTCGGATGAAGGAACTCTGATGGTTGATGAATGAAATCTGCGTGGATTTGATAAGCTCGATATTTCCTCGCATATTCGATGGCATCAGATACCATAGAGGGCCAGTAATAACCCATGCGTCGGATACAGTCTTGTAGTTTAGGACCGGGTTGATGTGCTCTGCAGACACCGTCGTGAGCTTCACGCAATACTTGCTTCACTTCATCACCAGCAAGACAACGTAAGAGTAGGCCGTCATAAGTCCGCCGGTAAAGGGTTTTGGTAGTCTGATTGTAGTAGAATCGCAGAGACCGCCGACGAATACTCGTAGCCTCCTTAGGATTTTCAGGGAGTATGTCATAAACTACGAAGTCAATATAGGGAGCTCTCCAATCTTCACTGATAACATTGGCTTCAGTAAGATTACTGAACTCAATATTACGATTGTTTTCGATACAGAACAATTTCCGATTAGAGATAACCACCACCTGCTGTCTTTTGATAGGGATGGCTAAGACTGCTGCAAGATTAGCCAAAGTGTCTGCTTCAGTATTGCAAGCTTGACGGACATATTCGATAAAGAAGGCTATAAATAATGTAGCCATGTTGATTGCCGCTTCATAGTAAGGCACTAGATCTTGATGGCGAACTTCATAAGTTCCTTTAACCTGGTTAACAACTAGTTTAGAGTTACCATAGACTTCAAGATATTCGATGTCCAGTTGTTTAGCTAACTGAAGACCGATGAGTAGAGCATTATATTCTGCTACGTTATTGGAGCAGGGTTCATCTAAAGAATAGGCTCTTTGAATAGCTGATCCGTTTGGAGAGACAAAGACAACTCTAACTCCTGCGACGATGGCACCATTAGGTCCAATCCTGGATACACCATCAAAGAATAGACGCCAAGTAGAAAATTCTTTGAAGATTGTATTAGATTCCAATGTCTCATCCGGAATTTCATCATAAAGTTTGGATGTCTCTGGAACAGGATGAGCTGCTAAAAAATCCGCCAGTGCTTGACCTTTAACAGACTTTTGAGGAACATATATCATGTCATATTGGGCTTGCAGAATGGCCCATGTAGCCAGCCGAGAATTGAGTGTGCTAGGCTTCTTCATCAGTACCCGTAGAGGATTAACTCGGGATATGACATGAATAGTTTGGCCAATTGTCACGACCCGATCCCAATTTCTTGGGTCGAACCGGATCATGCCCAGCCTGCACCGTTGTTGAGACGGCGGCAGTAAGCTGTATCTCCGTTTGCAGGTAACATCAACAACATAATAAAATTGCCATAACTTTTATTCGATTCATAAAAACTTTTACAATAGAAGAATTTCTTACAATTGAAAATTTATACAATTATCATGAAGAACAACTCAAGCAACTAGCTCCTTAGCCTCAGATCCTCGTGGAACAGGCAATCCTCAGTGTAACCTAAAAATGTTGGTCTCCAGTCAGGAGGGAGCAAAGTACAATTATGAAAATCTACAATTCAACTAATAATTAATAATTTGCAATTATAAACAATTTAGAAATGCAATATTTTTCAACAGTTCTACAATTGAAAACATGTGATTTGAGTAAGTAACGACTATGACCGGTTTGGGATGATTCACTGATATGGTCCGGCCTATCCCCGTGTGTGAGAGGGGTAAGCTCGTACAATCCTTAGACTAAAAGTTTTAGGGTATTGGTCATAGACGCTACACTACTCCCCCAATATCCCGAGTCAATTAGATTCAATGAGGCAATGAGACAATAACAATCAATACTCTAGGAGAGAGTTCCGTGTAGCAATGTGGTTTAAGCATGCAAGATTACTATTACTAATTAAATTGCAAACAATCACAACTGTACTTGCCTTGGATTATGACTGGAAAAGGATTGTTGATGGAGACTAGTACCGTCCTTGAAATCCTACAATTGAGAATCTTGACTCAGCATCAAAAATTAAACCATTCTAAGTGTGCTAGTTACAATCTCTAGAATTGGTCCTAGTCCAGTTTTATGTTGTTACTAAATTACATGCTTATCGAGATAGTTTCTATTAATCAATTTGCGAAGGAACTAAATCATGTTAACATTTATTTGGGAAAATTCGTGTTTTCCGATTATTTCGCAAAACTTGTATTTTTGTAAAAATTAGGTTTTTCTTTTAATGAGAAAGACGTGAATTTGTTGAATTACAAACTTGTAATTTTCCTAGTTATTTATTGTGAGAAAATTATTTTAATTTCTATAATAAAATAAATATTTATTTATTGTTTTACGTGTTTTACGTCAACCAACAAACCAGAAAACAAAAAAATACTAAGCTATTACAAACTTTACACACCAGCAGGAATGAATGGGCTTATGCCCTTACAGACCATTTACATAAATTTAAATAAGAGAAAACATTTGGTTAGTCTTTATAAATTATCCTACAACTAATAATTTAAATTAAATTAAATTGATTTCGAGTCTCAGACTTTGGTCCAATCGTCATAAATAGCTAATGCCTCAACGTCCGGACGGAACCGGTTTCGTTTGCATTTAGCTGGGGCCCATTGACCATTAAGGTCGTCGCCCGAAAATATTATTAAAATAATATTTAATCCGGAAAATCATTTTAGAAATTATTTAATAAATTTCCGAAAATTTCGGCAGCATTCCCTCTGTTTTTGGTCAACCCAAAAACTGGAAAATGCGTCCGATACCTGCAAAATAGCTTCCGAAACCCGAATTCCAAACAATTTAAATGTTTCCAAAACCAACACAGCATTCCACAATTTCCAGAACCCAATTTGGAAACTCAATAGTATTGGAAAAATTTTCACCAAAGAAAAATACTAACAGAACCATAAAAAATCCATCATCCATAATTTCAACTAGCAGTTCTCAAAAACCACAGAACCCGAAATGAAACCCAACATAACCAAAGAATTAATCCACAGAACCAGAATTAAGATTATTCAGAAATTCCGAAGAGGACAGTTTCCGAAACTAATCCCAAAATCCCGAGATCGAATAGTAAAACTCAGAAATGAGAAATATAATCATTCTCCAGAGTTTCTTCCGAAGGGTTCTCGGAATCCCGACGTTCCGAAAGAACTTCGGAAACAAATAGTAACGTAATTGTTACGTTACTGGAAATCCCGAATTCCCACTGGAATCGGGTTGGACCAGTTCATCACAGACAGGTAAATAAAATCATTGGGTCAGAGTGTACCGAAACCAAAACGGAACAGATCCGCAGAAAACTCGGGATGAACGGCCATCATCGGAAACGAACGCCGGTGCCAGGGGGTGCGCCGGAGGGGATCGACGGACCGGGAGACCGCGCGGGGTCGGGCGGTCGGCGAATGGCGGCCACGGGGCGGCGCCGGTCGGGCGAGGAACGGGTCGGGCGGTCCGGGGAGCGGTGCTGGCGCGCGGAAACTCCGGGAAGGGTGGTTGGTCGGGAAACTCGCCGGAAAAATCAGATCTAGGGATTTGTGGTTTGAGAAAAACTTTGGAGATGGTGATGAAGAAAGAAGAGGGGTTTAAATAGGAAAAAGAGATGGGGGTTACTCATCTTGGGGAGACTAAGAACCATCACGCCATTGATGGCCGGCGGCCATGGAGGTGGGCGGTTACGGGAGATGGGTGGTCGGGTTCCCGAGAGCTTTTCAACCGAAACTCTTCAGAGAGTTTACTCTCTCTCTCATTCACAATTGAATGAAAAGAACTAATGAATGGATTTTTATAAATGGGTTGTTGCTTAATGGTTTTGAAAATATATGGATCCAATATAAACATTGGGTTAATGGGTAAAAGAATGATGGGTTTTAAATAACTATTGGGTGTGTGCCCAATAAATGGGTTAATGGTTTGGGCTCTTGGGTATGGCCTAAAAATGAATGGGCTTGAAACAAAGACTTTAATATTATGAACTTGGCTAAAATACTTGGTTTGGTCATTGGACCTAAAGGCTTTAAGCAAATGATTAAAAGCTTAAATAAGGAATGGGCTAAAATGAGGAAATGAATTAAAGATTTAATTTAGAAAAATTATAACTAAACATTTTGTAACTCTAAAAATATTAATTTAAAATATTTTTAGATTCAAATTGGGTTCGGGTCTGGGCCAGACAAACAAAAATCCAAGTTCATTATTTTCAAAAGAATTTTCTATTTAATTAAAATTAATAATAATTGCAATCACATATTAAAATAATAAAAAAATAATCACTAGACAAATTGCAGGTTTCACAACCTTTCCTCCTTAGAAAATTTCGTCCTCGAAATTTAAGGATAGGTAGGGTAGGACAGGATTATCACAAATCAAGCAGGTACAAGTACTGTGCTCGTAACTCAAGTCCAACAATAAGAATTGCCAAGACAGTCGTGAATGAGACGTTCAGGGATAAGTTTTAACTATGTCGCCATCCACGTAGAACAAGAATATATAAAAGCGAACCAAAATACACGAGGTTGATCAGACCATCATGTACCGGTTCTGATTAGACAATATATTAGTGGATGCATCCAATAAGATACTGTCATGATCAAGCTCGATAGAGAAATAAGCTTGCAAAACTAGGCTAACTTAGCAGCATTAGTCAAGTTTAGAACGAAAGATAATGATTGCAAGAAATATGAGTTATGGGGTGGCTCAGAGTTTCTGATCTTCTTCTCACCTCTGTCTACGCTTGCTATTGGCTTCTCTGGTACTGTAAAGCTTGATTTATTCTTCAGCTCTGAATGGTCCAAAACATTACCCGGATTCAAGATGCAATTTCTGAATTGTGAAATAAGGATGACGTTGTGTACACTCTCAAGATTAGCTGGTAGAGCTAACTGTGTGTTACTTCTCAAAACTTTAAATGGTCCGATGTACTAGACTCAACTTTCCTGCTCTGCCAAAACTGGTCGTTCCTCTGGTAGGAGAGATATTCACACAGACACTAATTCCTTCTTCAAACTTCACTGATCAACGACTACATTTAATCCCAACGCTTCTGTCTATCTTGACAATCCTAAGCTTGTCCTTCATTATCTCTTCTGCGTCAGTCACCATCTCTAGATCCAACAGTACTCTTTCTCCTACGTTGTCCTATGTCAATTGTATACGGAAACAACGTCCAGAACTTCAGATGATGCTAACGTGGTAGTTGTTGTAAGAACACTCTAAATAATCTTCTAGATTCTAAAATGCAAGATCCTTGGCATGTCTTCAAACATCTGGATTGGCCTTTTTGATTTTCCGCCAATTTATACTCCTCGTACAATGCTGTCAACTTCTAAATGAACAAATCAATTTGTAGGGAATAAAGTGATCTGATTTAGTCTGTTAGTCCACAAAAATCCAATTGGTGTTCTTCCCTCCTTGGGAACAGGGTAATCCTGATACAAAATTTATTGTTTATGTGTTTCAACTTCCACTTCCAAATTGTCCAGCTGCTGCAACAAGCTTGCTGGTTTCTACTAAACTCCTTATGTTGACCAATTAAAATATCTAACTCCATACTTGGAATTTGTCTTTCTTCATTCTATAACACCAATTAATGATACGCATGTTCCGAGACCCCTTTTTTTTTTTTTTTTTTTTTAAGTGTGAGATACTGTGACTGGTGTGCTTCTTTCATCAGCTCGTTCCTCCAATCGCCAGATGGTACGCAACCTCGTACCATTCTTCAGAGCTCCATCATTGGAGAAATCCTCAATTATTTTCTGCTAACACTTGATCTCTAAATGTACATCGTGACTTGTCTTGAAACTGAGTCTCCTTGATTTTGTCCATCAAAGTCGAGCATACTTGCAACTTCATCAATTCTGAATTAGCATCCAGCTCCACCCTTCTATTTCCAGTCCATCTTCCTGATGTCTTCTAGCAGGTTCCGCTCCTTGGTTAAAACTTCACCATCAATATCAACTTCCACATTTTCTAATCGGTATTGCAGATCAATATTGAAATCAGATTCAGTCATATTCGTCGCCTAATGTCCAGCTCTTTCTGAGTGAAGACATATTTCAGACTTCTGTAGTCCGTATATATATTTTCACTCCCTTTCCATAAAATAATACTTCCATATCTTCAAAATAAGTTCCAAATTATATGTGGGATAGCTCTTCTCATGAGTCTGTAATTGCCTAGATATGTAAGCAATTATTTTCCCCATGTTATTGAAGAACGCAACCCAATCCTTTTTCAGAAATATTACTGTAGATTAAAAATCACCGATTCCTGCGGGTAGCGCAAGGATTTGTGCAGTGATAAACCTCTTCTTCAGCTTCTTAGGTGCCGCCTGACAATTCTTCGTCCAGATGAACTCTTTATTCTTCCGATTAAGCTTCATCATCGGCTCAGCAATCTTGGCGAACAACTTCCGGTATTAGTCAGCCGTAACCTCAGCTACTAAATCTTGGGTATACCATTTCTCCACAGTGGCTATCTTCTTGAGATTCTTCGAAATTTCTTCTCTTGTGACAATATGGGCAAAACCACCTTGTCTAAGAAAATTCACTTTTAGTTAGCTTTTTCTCTTTCCAAAACTTTTCTCATATGCTCTTCATGCTCTTCTTCAGTCTTCTAGTATATCGGAATGTCATCTATGGAAAAGACAACAAACTGATTCAAATACTCATAAAAGACTCTGTTCATGAGATTCATGAACACAGCAGGAGCATTTGTCAGTCCAAACGACATGACCAACAACTATCCTTATTTGAATGCCGTTTTGGGAATGTCTTCTTTCCTGACCTTGATCTGATGGTAGTCAGATCTGAGGTCGATCTTGGAAAACACCTTAAGTCCACTCAAATTGATTCAAACAGATTATCAATCTAGAAAAAAAGGTACTTGTTCTTCAGTGTCCGATAGTCGATACACATCCGTATTATTTTATCCTTCTTGGACACAGGTGCTCCCTAGGGTGAAGCTCTGTCTTAAAGTCTTTAGTCCATAGTTCTGATCCTTCATCTTCTTGGCTTCCTTCAGGTTGACTCTATAGCATCCCTTAGAGATAGGAAAAGAGCCGAGAACTAGGTCAATGGTGAATGTCTAGAGTAATCCAGAAGATATATTAGAGAGGACATCTACCATAAGATGTAACTAAGATTTTTATTCATATAAGAGTATTACAACAAAACTCTCATAATTGATCTAAGGACATCTTGTTACATCTTTAATAGATATTGCTACTCAGCAGTCTTAGGTACTATTCTTCATGGCTCTGACTCTTGCATGAGCAGTCTCCAACTGCTTCACCTTCTATGATCCTTGAGTCTGCTTCATGCCTTCCTGTAGTGGGTGTAGTAAGCATAGTCTGCTGAACATGAAGAGAGTCCTTAGGTTGTTGCATAACAGTTGTTGCTGGAATAGGTGCTCTAGTTTGACGGAAGGGTAAGGGGCAATTCTTTACCCGATGTTCAGCAGATCCACATGCCAAACATTGCCCCAATCTCTTGCGACAAATATTGGCGAAGTGACCAGGCCTTTTGCAGAAGTTGCAAACCAATAACTTCTTACGACATGACTGCCGGGTAGTAGAGTACTTGATAGGGCCCAAATATCTTCTATATTCAGGGTTATCCTTCCTTGGACGAGATTCCGCTCCAACTTGGTTTAGGATAGCTAAGGTGACGTCGTTGACGTTCTTCATGACTTCTCTCGTGATATCCATCTGTTCTTGTTGGGCTTCAGCTTGAGCTTTCTGGTACTCCAGGATTTCTTGAAATAGAGCAACCATTTGGGAGGTGTTTGCTGGTACTGGTGGAGCAACAGGAATGGGTACTTCCTCAAGGAAAAGTAACCCATTTTGAGAAGAGGTAGGATTTGCCAGTGTAGTGAGAACTTCACTAGATGAATTATGGGGATGATCAAACAGCTGGTGGGGTGTAAAGCTTGGATTTGGTTGAGGAGGCGGGGTTCGATCCGGAGATGACACCTCATTGACAACAGGATTGGTTTTGTCAGTGGTCATTCTCTGGAAGGTTTAGGATGCAAACATAAGCAAGGTATCCTACCAGTCTATAATTAAACAAAATATTTATCATATATTTATATACCGGTCCTAGGTTGTGGCAATTTAATGTTCTAGTGTTCTATTTGTTTCTAACATGGTTCTCCTAAGTTGTTGATTTTGACTTGCATGGGCCACCACTAAAAACATGTCACGACCCGATCCCAATTTCTTGGGTCGAACCGGATCATGCCCAGCCTGCACCGTTGTTGAGACGGCGGCAGTAAGCTGTATCTCCGTTTGCAGGTAACATCAACAACATAATAAAATTGCCACAACTTTTATTCGATTCATAAAAACTTTTACAATAGAAGAATTTCTTACAATTGAAAATTTATACAATTATCATGAAGAACAACTCAAGCAACTAGCTCCTTAGCCTCAGATCCTCGTGGAACAGGCAATCCTCAGTGTAACCTAAAAATGTTGGTCTCCAGTCAGGAGGGAGCAAAGTACAATTATGAAAATCTACAATTCAACTAATAATTAATAATTTGCAATTATAAACAATTTAGAAATGCAATATTTTTCAACAGTTCTACAATTGAAAACATGTGATTTGAGTAAGTAACGACTATGACCGGTTTGGGATGATTCACTGATATGGTCCGGCCTATCCCCGTGTGTGAGAGGGGTAAGCTCGTACAATCCTTAGACTAAAAGTTTTAGGGTATTGGTCATAGACGCTACACTACTCCCCCAATATCCCGAGTCAATTAGATTCAATGAGGCAATGAGACAATAACAATCAATACTCTAGGAGAGAGTTCCGTGTAGCAATGTGGTTTAAGCATGCAAGATTACTATTACTAATTAAATTGTAAACAATCACAACTGTACTTGCCTTGGATTATGACTGGAAAAGGATTGTTGATGGAGACTAGTACCGTCCTTGAAATCCTACAATTGAGAATCCTGACTCAGCATCAAAAATTGAACCATTCTAAGTGTGCTAGTTACAATCTCTAGAATTGGTCCTAGTCCAGTTTTATGTTGTTACTAAATTACATGCTTATCGAGATAGTTTCTATTAATCAATTTGCGAAGGAACTAAATCATGTTAACATTTATTTGGGAAAATTCGTGTTTTCCGATTATTTCGCAAAACTTGTATTTTTGTAAAAATTAGGTTTTTCTTTTAATGAGAAAGACGTGAATTTGTTGAATTACAAACTTGTAATTTTCCTAGTTATTTATTGTAAGAAAATTATTTTAATTTCTATAATAAAATAAATATTTATTTATTGTTTTACGTGTTTTACGTCAACCAACAAACCAGAAAACAAAAAAATACTAAGCTATTACAAACTTTACACACCAGCAGGAATGAATAGGCTTATGCCCTTACAGACCATTTACATAAATTTAAATAAGAGAAAACATTTGGTTAGTCTTTATAAATTATCCTACAACTAATAATTTAAATTAAATTAAATTGATTTCGAGTCTCAGACTTTGGTCCAATCGTCATAAATAGCTAATGCCTCAACGTCCGGACGGAACCGGTTTCGTTTGCATTTAGCTGGGGCCCATTGACCATTAAGGTCATCGCCCGAAAATATTATTAAAATAATATTTAATCCGAAAAATCATTTTAGAAATCATTTAATAAATTCTCGAAAATTTTGGCAGCATTCCCTCTGTTTTTGGTCAACCCAAAAACTGGAAAATGCGTCCGATACCTGCAAAATAGCTTCCGAAACCCGAATTCCAAACAATTTAAATGTTTCCAAAACCAACACAGCATTCCACAATTTCCAGAACCCAATTTGGAAACTCAATAGTATTGGAAAAAATTTCACCAAAGAAAAATACTAACAGAACCATAAAAAATCCATCATCCATAATTTCAACCAGCAGTTCTCAAAAACCACAGAACCCGAAATGAAACCCAACATAACCAAAGAATTAATCCACAGAACCAGAATTAAGATTATTCAGAAATTCCGAAGAGGACAGTTTCCGAAACTAATCCCAAAATCCCGAGATCGAATAGTAAAACTCAGAAATGAGAAATCTAATTATTCTCCAGAGTTTCTTCCGAAGGTTTCTCGGAATCCCGACGTTCCGAAAGAACTTCGGAAACAAATAGTAACGTAATTGTTACGTTACTGGAAATCCTGAATTCCCACTGGAATCGGGTTGGACCAGTTCATCACAGACAGGTAAATAAAATCATTGGGTCAGAGTGTACCGAAACCAAAACGGAACAGATCCGCAGAAAACTCGGGATGAACGGCCGTCACCGGAAACGAACGCCGGTGCCAGGGGGTGCGCCGGAGGGGATCGACGGACCGGAAGACCGCGCGGGGTCGGGCGGTCGGCGAACGGCGGCCACGGGGCGGCGCCGGTCGGGCGAGGAACGGGTCGGGCGGTCCGGGGAGCGGTGCTGGCGCGCGGAAACTCCGGGAAGGGTTGTTGGTCGGGAAACTCGCCGGAAAAATCAGATCTAGGGATTTGTGGTTTGAGAAAAACTTTGGAGATGGTGATGAAGAAAGAAGAGGGGTTTAAATAGGAAAAAGAGATGGGGTTACTCATCTTGGGGAGACTAAGAACCATCACGCCATTGATGGCCGGCGGCCATGGAGGTGGGCGGTTACGGGAGATGGGTGGTCGGGTTCCCGAGAGCTTCTCAACCGAAACTCTTCAGAGAGTTTACTCTCTCTCTCATTCACAATTGAATGAAAAGAACTAATGAATGGATTTTTATAAATGGGTTGTTGCTTAATGGTTTTGAAAATATATGGATCCAATATAAACATTGGGTTAATGGGTAAAAGAATGATGGGTTTTAAATAACTATTGGGTGTGTGCCCAATAAATGGGTTAATGGTTTGGGCTCTTGGGTATGGCCTAAAAATGAATGGGCTTGAAACAAAGACTTTAATATTATGAACTTGGCTAAAATACTTGGTTTGGTCATTGGACCTAAAGGCTTTAAGCAAATGATTAAAAGCTTAAATAAGGAATGGGCTAAAATGAGGAAATGAATTAAAGATTTAATTTAGAAAAATTATAACTAAACATTTTGTAACTCTAAAAATATTAATTTAAAATATTTTTAGATTCAAATTGGGTTCGGGTCTGGGCCAGACAAACAAAAATCCAAGTTCATTATTTTCAAAAGAATTTTCTATTTAATTAAAATTAATAATAATTGCAATCACATATTTAAAATAATAAAAAAATAATCACTAGACAAATTGCAGGTTTCACACCAATGATGTAATGTCTTATCTTTTGAACAGCAAACATAAGAGTTAAGCATTCTTTTTCGACCGGACTATAACGGTGTTCAGCACCAATCATAGTACGACTGAGGTAATAGATGGCTTGTTCATGGCCTTCTTTGTTCTTTTAGGAAAGTAAAGCACCCAATGAATGATCCATAGCACGGACATACATTAAGAATGGTATGCCTGAGATCGGTGGCACCAAGACTGGTGGGTTCATGAGATATCGTTTTATATCGTCGAATGCTCGTTGACATTCTTCGGTCCAGATAAAAGATACACCCTTCTTCATTAACTGAGTAAATGGTCTGCAGCGTCCAGACAGATTCGAAATGAATCTCCTGATGTACGTAAGTCGACCTTGGAATCCTCGTAGCTCTTTTAGGTTGCGTGGAGGACGCATCTCTTGAATGGCTTTGATCTTTTTGGGATCCACGTGTATACCTTTAGAGGTAATGACGAAGTTGAGAAATTTACCACTAGAGACACCCAAGAATGACTTGGT
This sequence comes from Iris pallida, assembly GCA_029216955.1. Taxonomy (NCBI): domain Eukaryota; kingdom Viridiplantae; phylum Streptophyta; class Magnoliopsida; order Asparagales; family Iridaceae; genus Iris; species Iris pallida. The sequence continues at coordinate 18,285,520 of JANAVB010030219.1, forward strand.
GGGATTCATTTTGAGTTGGTATTGGCGCATAAGATTGAAGATAGTTCTCAAGTCTTGGATGTGATCTTCCTTTTGACGAATTTTAATAGCAATATCGTCGACGTAGCATTCGACAGTCTTGCGCAAATGATCTCGAAAGATGGTACTCATGGCTCGCTGGTAAGTTGTACCAGCGTTCTTGAGACCAAATAGCATTATAGTATAGTAGTAGACTCCACGAGGAGTGCGAAAAGAAGTATGTTTTTCATCTTCAGGATTCATCCGAATTTGATTGTATCCGGAGAATCCATCCATGAAAGATATCCTTTCGAACCCACAGGTGTTGTCAATCATGACGTCTGTGATAGGAAGAGGAAATTCATCTTTTGGACATGCTTCATTAAGATCCCGAAAGTCAATACAGACTCGAACTTTTCCGATTTTCTTCAGGACTGGAACGACATTGGCTACCCAATCTGGATGCTGCTCTTCTCGGATAAAGCCACAAGCGATGATCTTCTTGACTTCATCGTCGATTATATCCATTATTTCTGGCTTGAAGCGCCGCTGTTGCTATTTGACCGGTTTTACATTAGGTAAGATATTCAATTTGTGAGTAGCAACTTTGGGATCTAGACCTGGCATGTCTTCATAGCTCCAGGCAAAGACGTCAATGTATTCTTGAATAAGAAGAATTAATTCTTGCTTATCTGCCTCTGGAAGGTTCTTGCTGATGAATATTGGATGAGGTGACCCGCTCTCTCCTACATCAATTTGAACTAATTGATCTTCAGTAGGAGGTTCCCTTTGTTCGAATCGGAGTTCCCATTGGATGTCCATTCGTTGAGCCCAAGGATATGTTTCGGGATTTTCTTCAACATCCTCGTCATAGCCTTCTGGAAGTTCGACGGAGACCATGTTAGAAGATACAGTCAATCGATGAACTTGACCGATGCTGGTGTCAGAATCCTATGATCTGGAATCAGAAGAGTTATAGCGCTCTTCACTATCGGATTCAGAGGCTGCTGGGGATAATACCGGAGGTGAAGAATATTCGAGACCTCTTTTGGTCCTGCTATAATACATCTCTGACTTTCCTTTCGGCACAGCCGTACGGATAGGAGTTCTTCTACCTTTACCATAGTTGAGGCCATTCTTGAAGTCATAATACATCTTTCGGATGATGTCTTTCGATTGTTGACTGTAACGACGAAGTTGAAGATGCCCCGTGTCGTTACTTTTGCTATCATCCGTATAGCTGAATTGTTGTTCCGGTCCTTTACTAAAAAAGTATTGGACTCTCGCCTTTCTTTCGAGCGGGAACAATACGATATGAATCATTTAGATGTTCGAGTAAGACTTTTGTTTGAAGAGATTGTACAACTCCCATTGTAAATGATTGAAAGCTATCTAATATATCCAAATAGCACTTAACATGATAAATGACATCAGTATACTGGAAAGTAGATACTTTTTCATTGATTTGTACATCTGTATTTACAGCAGGACCTTTAGCCTTAGCAGGCTTGGTCAGATTGATTACAAGAGGAGGAGAAGAAGAACGTGGAGGAGGATTGGACTTGTTACAACGGAGGTCGATAACAAGTGACTCAGAGGAGGTGAGCTCCCTTTTATCCTTGTTATGAGATAAATCAATAATAAGTAGCTCAGAAGAGGTGAGCTGCCTTTTTTCCTTGTTACGACGTAAGTCAATAACAAATGGCTCAGAAGAGGTGAGCTCCCTTTGATCCTGACCATCATCAGTTGGTTGCTTCTGGACTGACAAGTGAATAGCCAGTGGTTTGGAGGACTGAGGACGAGAAACACGCCATTTGACATGTATGATGAGAGTGTCATTGAGCACTGCTTCTTGGTCTTTTTCGGTGTCTAGAGCAAGTACAACTTTTATAAACTCATCCTTGTACATACGAGCATCGTTGCAGTATGCTTCGACACCTTTGAAAGGATAGAGATCAGCAACCTCCTTTTGAACCTCTCCATTGTCATCGACATATTTGAAACATTGATGGAGAGTCGAAGGAACAATGTTATGTTCATGCAGGAATGGTCTCCCCAACAAAGCATTGTAAGAACAACCATGGTTGTCAATGATGTAGAAGGTCACCTTTGTGCGAAGATTGCCTATTTGGAGTTTTAGGCGAATCTTGCCCAGAGGCTCACTCCTTCCCTGATTGAATCCCAGGATAGTGGTGATTGTACTGGAAAGACTATGCATTGGGATCTTCAATGCATCTAACATTGTCTTCGCTGAGAGCAGACCCTGGATCTATCAGAATACGATCGACTTTCATCGAGTCGACATATCCTGTATAGTATAGAGGACGGTCGTGCCTATTATCTTCCATCAGCATATCATCCTGTGTGAAAGTTATATTTGGAATTAACTCCAACACACTATGACAATGGAGGCAAGAGACTGGCTCTGCTTTCGGCTTCTTTAGAAGGGCTAGACAGGTTTCTGCATGCATGAGAGCCTCACTCAGAGTTTCCCAAGTTTCTTTGGAAAGGCGCAAAGAGCTCGAAAATTGACAGCCGGGCCGGTGTATTGGCTAATTTAGCCAAGATATCGAAGTTGTAAGGCTTTTCAAGTCCGGAAGGAGATGACTTCTTCAAAGGTTTGTCGAAGCGGACTTGTTGTTTGCCTTTGTCGGCTACCATCGGCTTGGGAGGAGTGGGTTCTACAACCGGTGAGGAGGCAGAAGGGTTGTCCTCAGTGGAAGCAGGTTGCACTGGAATGGGCTCAAAAGAAGAAGCAGGATTCTCCTGAGCTTCGGGATAATCCTTTAGATAGGCTTTCCCTGATCTGGTGCCCAGCAGGATTTTCTCATCAACTATGGGGTCAAAAGACACCATATTGCAAGTCTTTGTCTTGCCCTTGGAGCGGTCTTTCTTCTTGGAGGAAGAGGGAAGTTCGAACTCTGAGGCAAGATCAGGGTGGATCCACATAATCTCACCATTGTCAAGAGACAAGGGGACAAGACCTTCACTTCGTGGAGGAGGAAGATCCTCGATCTCAAGAGTAGCTTTGGGGATAGGGATGACACCATATTGTACTATCTGCGGAGGGAAGTCACCGAATTGAACTGAGACCATGTTTGCGGTAACAGTCTTCTCGTCTTACTGCAGAGTAACAACACCAGCATTGACCAGCTCCTGAATTTTGCCTTTGAGCACATAACATGCTCGAGTGGGATGCCCAATGAACCTGTGATAGACACAATACTTGGGATGATCAGTTTTGCCGACCTCATCAGGCTTCTTCGGGTCTGGGAGTTGGAGCTTATTGCTTTTAATCAAGCAATCAAAGATGCTCACGGTGTCATTCTCGTCAAAAGAGTACTCTACTTTCGGACGAGGTTCCCTGGGTGGAGGTGCTGAAGGAGTAGAAGCAGACGTAGGTGGAGCAACGTTGACCGCCAGAGTTTCTTTATTCTTCAAGTTGATATTCAAAGTTTCTTTTCCCTTACGGTTGTTCTGGCGATTACCACCACTCGATGTCTGGTGTTCATCCCGGTCGGGGTTAGACATTTGTACCCCTAGCTGCTTGAATTTGTCAGCACTAACTTCAGCTGCTTTAGCGTTGACAATGAAGGATGGCCAGTCTTGGAACTGAGTTGACCCCATCCATATGCTGATGATATACAAAAGATTTGCCTTGCAGGTGTCTAGGGTGACAGCGGCCGGAGTTCCAGGAGGCATTTTTAGAGCTTTCCGGCGGAACCTTTCAATGAAACTCTCAGCAGTTTCATTGTGTCTTTGTTTGATTTTATTGAGGGCTGACATGGTCATGTCGTTGATCCCCTCATAGAATCGTTCCAAGAAGATTTGTTTTAGACCGGAGAAGGAGGTGATACAACCATCGGGCAAGCTTCTGTACCAATCGTATGCTATGCCGGCTAAACAGCCAACGAATACCCTGGTAAGAAGAGCGTCATTTGGTTGAAGTTGGACAGTCATTACCTCAAAGTGGTTAATGAACTAACTAGGAGAAGTGCTTCCATCAAACAGCGAGATTGTTGGGATTTGGTACTTTGGAAGAAATGGGACTTCCTTCCATTCAACTGGGTAAAGTTGTTTGATCCCCAACCTTTGCAAGTTGTCTTTCTCTTTGAAGGCCTCGAATTGAGTGCGCAAGAGCTTGACAGCTTCATTGGCATCCTCCACTGATATAGAAGGAGCAGGCTGAATCAGAGTGTTAGGAGGAGGAACAGCATGGTAAGCACTACCCCCAGCACCTGACAGACTGGGTGTAGGTTGAATCTGTACGGAAGGTACTTGAGGAGATGCTACCCCCAGCCCTGTATTGACAGGCACCGACGATACTATGATTTTAGGATTTGCAGCATGTATGGTCAGTGGTACTGTATGTTGGGCCACGATGATAGAATGCATATTTGCAACCATTTCGGCCTTGGTCTTCAACTTGTCTTCTAGCGCAGCTATTCGTTGTTCTTGACTAGCTGAACTGGAAGCATCTGGGTCTTCAGTGACAACATAAGCTATCACTACTCTAGGTACAGTGGAAAACACTGTCTATTCTGAACTTTCGCTGTATGCATCATAGTAGGAGAAAGAATCATCTCCTGAGTGAGAATGAGGGAGATGACAGGACGAATCTTGGAGAAGATTCCTTTGACCGATTGTGTCTCGGCTTCGGGATCGGCTATGTTGGAATACTCCTTCAGAAGATTCTTGGAGTAGATCCAAATACTGCTGGCTTAGCTTGCGAGGCTTGCCGTGCTTAGAGCACTTCCTACCCCAGTGTCTCGGGAAGTCATATTGACGGAAGCGTACAAAACTTCGTCTTCATCTTCTGACATAGGTTCAGAATTTGTAAAGTTCAGACGATCGAAGACAGATCGTCTTGTTGTCTGACAACAACACTTGATGACAACTTTGTGATTACAATGGTGTCCAAGTGGTTGCACTGGAGGCGTTGAGATGTTGTCCCATTTTTGCTTAAGGTGTTCTCGGAGATCGAAAACAATGACAGGACGAGAAGAAGTTCGAGGGATATGTTCTTTGACAACATTCGGAACATGGTTCCGGTTCTTTAAATGTTTTGTCCCTTGAGTGTACAGGGAAGTATTTATTTCATTAGCATAGGTGTCAGGATTTTTGATCCTGGAAGTTTGCTTCTGATGCTGGTTGGTCTTCGACATTGGTTGTTTGCGTTTCGCCGAAGTTGGTCTATTGAGATAAGTTCTTAGATCAGCAAACTCACCCCCACGGGTTTCTGTCTGAGACACCAGCAATTTTCCCTGTTTCGAACAGGATATCTTGAGAGTTGGAATATCTTGGAACTCTGCTACCGGAGTAGGCAGAATACCTCTTTGATCAGTACACTTCTCTTTGGCAAGGACGGAAGAAGAACCCTTGTTGGAGAGAGTTCTTGTACTGACTGGTGCCGAGGCACGTTCAGATTGATCTTCTACGATAAAAACTGAGGAAGACTGAGAAAAGACCAAAGGGCCTTTTCCTTTGTTTTGTGAAGAAGGGTTAGCTAAAGGACGTTTCCCTCTGTTATTTTCCAAGTCGTGGGACGAGGAAGTTTGAGAAAAGACCAACGGGCCTTTTCTTTTGTTCTGGAGAGGAGGAGGAATAGTCAAAAGACTACCCCCAGTGGATTGCGCTGGAGCAACAGGGTGCTTGAGAAGAGGAGCAGAGTTTTTCCCCTTGCTATGAGAAGAAGAAAGATTAGCCAAAGGGCTGTCTCTCTTACTGCGCTGGCACAGTTTGTGCAGGGATTGAAGTGGCTGTTGGCGCACTGGCAGGTTGCGCATGAGTAACTCTGGCAGAAGGTCTTCTGGCCACAGTCTCAACAGCTTGCGCAGCAGGAGTCTTGATGCCAGAGTGCTTGAGTTGCACTCTGGTTGCTGGAGTGATGGATTACGCAGGCAAAGTTGCAGCCAACTGCACCAGGGGAAGAGGAGTCTTGCACTTTGACAGAGCAGCATAGAAAGTAGGTTGTGCACTGGCAAGAGGAGCAGCATACTGCACATGGACAGTAGCAGCAGACTGCACAGCAAAGGCAGCACCAGAGACAGTGGACTGCACAGCAGGCTTGGGAACCCACACTGGGTGAACTTTGCTCGTAGCAGAAGTTGCTGCAGTGCGAGGGTTGGTCCTGGAGTTGATCATCGTCTCGTAGGCCATCTGGTTGACCTTTACAACCAGCGTCTTTTGCGTCTTTCCGATAGACGCAACGTCACATTGAGTTGTCACTTTCTCGTCGGAGGAGAAGTCGTCCCCAGTAGAGTCGCCATTTTGTTTGCAAAAATAAAAGTTGATCTTTATTTCACAAACTTTGTAAGAAGATTACAAAAATTCTGGGAAAGTACAACTATAGGAATCAGATCTGAATGACGATCGCTTTATCCCTTGGACGATGTGAACTTTGAATACGGTAGCCTCTGAAGATTGCAACAGCACTTTGGCAAGAACCCCTGATCTCTGGTGATGACTTGAATGTGTGTGCGTGATAATGAAGACTTGAAACTCTATTTATAGAGTTCTAGAAATAACTAACTTCTACTTATTCTGAGTTGCACATGATGGATTGCGCAGACTTTGGATTGCACAAGCAATAAACTGCGCAAGCAGTTACTCGATCGTGGACCACCTGTATGTGACGTGTGGCATTGTTTGATTGAAATGTGCTTGGTCGTGTACAGACGGTTGCCATATGGTGAGTAATTGATGGCATGTAGGCCACGTGTATATTGTCAGTTGTCTTGATGGAGTATGCCACATGAATTGTGCTGGCTTTAGATTACGCTGGGATGGACCACACTGCAGAGAGTCTGACAGATTACGCTGTATGTACAGCTGTCCTCGAGCGCTGTGTTGTACGATAAATGAACAGTTTTCTCGTTCTCCGTGCTGTCAGCTGTCAGAAGATCTGATTCTCTGTCAGATAATGATGACGAGACCACGTCAGCTTGCGCACTTGGATGAGTGCGCAGTTCAGCCTACACAATTGAGTTGTTGCACAATCTAACTCCTGCGCAGTTCACTTGAAGGATGCACAATTTAATTTTCATGACTTCTTTGATGGGTGCAACTTGATTTTTAGGACCTACAATCTTTTCGTACTCTTCTAGGAGTCTATTGCTACACTATCATGCCATTCGGTCTTAAAAATGCTGGTATAACTTATCAGCGGGCTATGCGTACAATCTTCCGTGATTATTTACGGAAGATAGTTGAATGCTATGTCGATGATATTGCTGTCAAAAGTCGTCTAAAAGAAGACCACATCCAAGACTTTAGAACTATCTTCGATCTAATGCTCCAACATCAACTCAAGATGAATCCTACCAAGTCATTTATGGGAGTCTCTAGTGGAAAAAATTTCGAATTCGTTATTACCTCTAAAGGTATATACGTTGATCCTGAGAAAATCAAAGCCATTCAAGAGATGCATCCTCCACGCAACCTAAAAGAGCTACGAGGATTCCAGGGACAGCTTGCGTACATTAGGAGATTCATCTCAAATCTTTCTGGATGCTGTAGACCGTTCACTCAACTCATGAAGAAAGGTGTGTCTTTCATTTGGACTGAAGAATGCCAGCAAACATTTAAAGACATAAAGTGGTACTTGATGAACCCTCCAGTTCTAGTACCTCCAGTCTCAGGAATACCTTTTCTGATATATGTTCGAGCAATGGATCATTCATTGGATGCCTTACTAGCTCAGAAGAACAAAAAAGGTCATAAGCAAGATGTCTATTATCTCAGCCGCACAATGATCGGAGCTGAACATCGATATAGCCCGGTAGAAAAAGAGTATTTAGCTTTAATGTTTGCTGTTCAAAAAACTAGACATTATATCACAGGCCAGACTATTCATGTTATCTCAGGAGTTCATCCTCTCCGGGTCTTGATGAAGAAGCCTAGTACACTCAATTTCAGACTTACTACATGGACCATATTGTTAGCACAATATGATATGGTCTATGTCCCACAAAAGTCTGTTAAGGGTCAAGCCTTAACTGACTTCCTCGCGGCTCATCCAATTCCGGAGACGTCTAAACTCTATGACGAGATTCTGGACGAAACTTTAGAATCTAACATGATTTCAAAAGAAATTCATGCATGGCATCTATTCTTTGACGGTGCATCCAGAATAGGACCAAAAGGTGCCATTGTCGCTGGAGTTGGAATCGTCCTCGTATCGCCAGAAGGATTAGCTATTCAAAGAGCTTATTCTTTAGACGAGTCATGTTCCAACAACGTGGCTGAATACAACGCTCTGCTCATTGGTCTCCAATTGGCTAAACAATTGGATATTGAATATCTTGAAGTATATGGAGACTCTAAACTGATCGTCAATCAGGTTAGAGGTACGTATGAAGTTCAGCACCAGGATCTCGTCCCATATCAAGAAGCGGCAGTTAGGCTGGCTGCATCGTTGAAAAGCTTCTTCATTGAACATGTACGTCGAGCATACAATATAGAGGCTGATGCATTAGCTAATCTGGCAACCGTATTAGCAATTCCAGTGAAAAGGCAACAGATGATTGTCATCACTAATAGAGAGTTATTTTGCATCGAGAATAACTCAAATATTGAGTTCAGCAATTCAACTAAAATCAATGTCATTAGTGAAGACTGGAGAGCTCCTTTCATTGACTTCGTGGTACATGACATCTTACCTGATGATTCTAAGGAAGCTACAACAATCCGTAGGCAATCACTCCGGTTTTATTACAATTACACTTCCAAGACCCTCTATCGATGAACATTTGATGGTCTACTCTTACGCTGTCTTACGGGAGATAAAGCAAAACAAATACTACGTGATGCTCATGATGGTGTTTGTGGTGCACATCAGCCCGGTCCTAAGTTACAGGATGGCATCCGACGTATAGGCTACTACTGGCCCACTATGGTAACAGATGCCATTGAATATGCAAAGAAATGCCGAGCCTGTCAAATCTATAGAAATTTTATCCATTAATCGTCGAAGTTCCTTCACCCGACTGTCGCATCATGGCCCTTTGAAGCTTGGGGTATGGATGTCATTGGTCCTATCAATCCACCGTCATCTAGAGGATATTGGTTTATACTAGCTATAACCGATTACTTCTCGAAATGGGCAGAAGCAATACCTTTATCTGAAGTCATGACTAGCAGCATCATCAACTTCATCAAACATCATATGATATATAGATTCGGTATTCCTTGACGAATCATTCATGATAATGGACCATAATTCATCAGTAAAAAGTTTACTCGGTTTTGTGATGATAACAGAATCAACAATGTTACTTCCACGGCCTATAATCCTGCAGCTAACGGTTTGGCTGAAGCATTCAACAAAACTATCATCAAGCTTCTCAAAAAATTCATTTCTACAAATAAGAGAAACTGGAGTGAAAAGCTTGGAGAATGTCTATGGGCTTATCGTACTACTATACGCACTCCAACCAGTTGCATACCTTTCTCTATGGTATATGGATGCGAAGCTGTCTTACCATTAGAAATTCAAATCCCCTTCTTAAGGATTGCAATTGCCAATGAGCTCACAACAGAAAACAATGATCGTCTTCGACTTCAGGAGCTTGAAGCGCTTGACGAAAAGCGGCTAGTAGCTCAACAGCATATCGAGTTATATCAAGCCCGTATCTCAAAAACTTTCAACCGTAAAGTCAAAGTATGAGCATTCCAAAAAAGCAAATTAGTCATTACTATCAGACATCCTATGATTATGACACACATTAGCAAAGGCAAATTCAAAGCAAAATGGGAAGGTCCCTATGTTGTAAGCAAAGTTTTCTCAAACGGAGCTTATCAACTGACTGGTATGGACGACCGAGTTGCTATGATGCCCATCAATGGCAAATTCTTAAAAAAAAATACTACGTTTGAAGAATGTACAAAGTATCTTCTAAATATTGTACATACCCCAAAATACTGAGTTATTATTTTTTATTCCCTCTTCTGTAAATAAAACCTCAAATAATTATAAATCTTCAAAATCCTCAGCAGAGTCGCCATTTTGTTTTTGCAAACATTCGCCCAGCTAGTACTCATGGATCCAAACAGGTCACGAACACGGTAATAGATTGGTCATGAACAACATGTAAAGAATCCATAACTACTATCTCGTGTAATTATCATGTCGAGAATCAATAGGATATCAATGTAAAATACTACTAAATACATAAATCATAGAGATAATCAAATATGGAAACTATCATAGATGTACTCACCTGAGGTCCTTAGCTGATGAAACCGATACTACCAACCACTCAAATGAGACACGAAAATCAACTCGCGCAACCGTCTTCGAATGCTAAAATAGACATCACCAACATGTTTGTCATAACAGAAATGTCTAATAACGCATGCCCAAAAGTTCAATTCTAGACACAGGGGCAAAATCGTAGTTTCGGGCCAAAACGATATCCGCCGTTGGATATCCGCTTTACATCGAAAAGTGTGACAGTACCTACAGTTTCTAAAATCATCAAACTATATGTCTATGATCTGGTTTGACAAGGCGAACCAAATCGTATGTCCAAAGTTGGATTCCAGCGGACCGTGCACAAATTTGCCCGTTGGATCGAGTCGCGGGCCCGCCAAAATAGCGTTCCGGTCGACCTTCTCAGAATCGGACCAAACTTGGCATATAGGACCAGGAAAATGACACAGTCATGTTGGCGCAAGTTTCATCTCGAGATGACAAACATGCACAAAGTAATTGGAGTATTTGCAAAGGACCGATACGGTAATTTTTGACGGATATGTATCGAATTCGTCGCGCACACGCAACCAATTCGAGTTATGTCAAATCTCACATGTGCATGAAGTCCATACGCACCTTACGATGCTAGTGGTTCGTGACCAAGTTGCCCGAATTGTCGAGACGGACTCCGTATCGGGGGTTTTTTAGGTTCTAAAAATAGGTTTTTTGTCAACTTCCAACTAATTTTAAATAAAATCTAATAAGTAATAAAATAAAGTAATTAGTAGGTTTTTATCTTGGTCAGGTGGTCTATAACTTTGTTCAAGTAGATTTCTAAGATTCACGATAGGCGGGTCGCAAATCGACTGCAAATATGGGTGGTCGGGACAGTTTCTATAATCCAAAAAATTGAGTTTTTTTCGATTTTGGAACTCGATTCTCGTCGAACATAAAGAAAATTAAATCAAACTAATTAAATGGATTTAAAGGTGTATAGGTTGTGTACGTACCCGAAGAAACGGATCTTAATTCGATTGAGCGATCATCGAGAATGGTCGCTGTAAAATTGGGGTCAGAGGCCGCTGCGCTGCTGCTGCTGTCTCTGTTTACTGTGCGTGCGTCTGCGCGTCCGCCGGATCTGGCCATGCCCGGCGACCCAAGGCAGTGGCACACAGTCGTGGGAAAGCCGACCAGGGGTTGGGTTGGCACGCGAGTGTTTAGGTAGGGTTAGGGTTTAGTGGTTTTGTCGAGATATCTCTCTCTTCTCTTTATTTATAAGGGACGACTACGAAAGAATGTTGGCTCGGGTTTGTGTTGGTCGAGTTGGGGGACTTTGATGTTCCCTTTTTTTCTTATATATATCTATGTGTATATATACATCCATTCATTTATAACAACCTATATATAGCTATAATTAAATATATATAAATACTCTAAAAATCCTAATAATATCTGTTCTATTGTAAAGTGTTATAAATAAATTATATATATACATAATAATGCTTGTTTCGTAAATAACCCAAAATAACCAATGATATTATATAATTATAATAAAAATAATAATGACAATATTTGTGATAACCAAATAAGTCAATAATAGGTGTATATACAATTATATATACAGTCTAATAATCCCCAAAATGCACAAGGCCATATTGTAATTAAATATCTTTGAATATTAACTAATATTAATATCTATAATATTAGAAAAATATTATTTAAATCATTAAACTAAAATACGATATAATCATACCAAAAATATATAAACATGGACATCTTTGGATGCACTACATGTCGACATGGGCTTCGTTCGGGTCCAGTCCAGACTAGTTCGATACAACCGGGTCTCCTAAAAGTTAATAATCTTAATAATAAATAATTAGATTATTTATAGAGGTCTTGTCACAACTTAGCCTGGTTTTCCTAGTTGCGACACACTTATCGCTTGGCCTTCCCTACCATGGCTAAAATACTAGTCAAAGCACGCCACTATACTATCTGTGCCATGATTCCTAGTCATCTTGCACTCCAAAACTTAACCATGACTAAGGCCTTCTATAATAATTAATTAAATAAAGAAATATTTATAAAGTTCCAAAAATCACAATTTTAATTCAAATAAATAATAAAAAGGTATTTCAAAATTTCGGGAAGAGTGGTTACAACTAAGCATGCTAGTATCACATATCACATTGATTTAACTAAATAATAACTAAGGAATATCTTGTAGTAAAATATTAATTAAAATATGCTAGATTCTATGAATAAAACCATTTAAGAATAATCGTTTAACATGTTATCAAAGTGGCTCAAGTGACCACATGTTGGTGCAATTGCTTGGATGATGACCTTTGTAGCTTTGCAATCACCAACATATTCTATGGTTATACTTGATATAAGAAGATTCACCTGCACCAAGAGACGAAGACTTTGGTATCCAAAACTTGGATCCACATTTGTTAGTGTTTGGTATCTAAGTATTTACATTCATGTCTAATAGTTTTTTTAATTCTGCAATACCGTGAGATGTGTCTGTGTTTGCCACAATAATTATAAATAGTATAAGTGTAGGTGCTAGGTGGCATAGTATAGACATGAGTCTTATGTGTTTTTCGGGGATACTTATAGACAAAAACATGATGATGTGTAACATTTAGTATTTGGTTTACGTGCTTTCTTTAATCGTGTTATATCATGTGTGTGATGTGTCGTAGGACATATCTTTGATTGGGTTGTAGGTATTACCTGTTTTCCCAATCTAATCTCTACCTTTTTAGGGATTGGATATGTCTCATCATATTTGGCAAATATAGCATCTACCTTCTGTGCAGCTATACAATACTTCTTCTTCTCTAATTCATATAAAGCATTGAGTTCTGCATAATCCTAATATCTCTTTTCAATATTTTTGAGAGCATCATGCAGATATCTTAAGAGTCGATACGTCTTCCATATTACTAGTGGAAGGTGTCTCCCTTATATTATTTACTAGGGTAGACAACCTTTCAATCTTAGTCGTATATGCTTTGATCTCTTTTCGAGACTGTTTGTACTTGTCAATTACTTTCTTGTGTTCATCAAGTAAGTCACTAAAAGGTTTAGAAAGTTCATTGAAAGTAAAATCATTATACAGAGGATTAGTAGATACCTGATCAAATGCCATTAAACAGATATTTGCAGTATTGCCTGGTCTTTCTTCTTCCTCTAAATCACTAGCTTCACTCTCATGCCAGATGCTTGTATTTGCGTACTTTCTGGATGATGACTTCTTATTTGATCGGTTGTAGTGACTTTCCTTTATAGAAATTTGGACAGTTTATTTATGTGTCATATCTTCTTGCAGTTGTAACATAGAAGCTATTCTTCATATAAAGGGTTGTGTTGTACCTCGAATCCCAATGCTATTAAACAAACATTTGTAGTATTATGGGGACTATCTTCTTTTTTTTGGAGTCGTTAGCTTCACTTTCGTACCTACCTTCATGAGTAGCTTCAAGAAATTTTTCATATCCCATGTGATGTAGTGCAAGTAGAAATACAATTAAATTTATTTATGTCTACAGCACAAAATAAAGCATCCATTGCTTTAGCATCAAGGCTAGATGACTTCTTTTCTTCCTTTGTGTAACTATAATATGGCTTATTAATTATAGAGGAAGTGAAAATAGAGGTGATTGTAGAATTTTTGTAGCCATCGATAAAAATTGACCAGAGGTTAAAGTCTAGTGGCTTGAGAAAGTAGCTCATCCGTGTCTTCCAATAAATATAGTTGGTTCCATCAAATAGTGGGGATCTAATTGTGGACTGCCCTTCACATGTGAATATTGATTGCATGGCTGCTATGTGTACTCTAGAGTGTTATATGAGAATAACCTGCTCTGATACCAATTGTAGAAACAATTGGTATGATCAGTAATACCTATATAAAGAGAACAAGATTTGATACCAATTGTAGGAACAATTAGTATGATCAGTAACACCTATATAAAAAGAACCAGCTTTGATACCAATTATAGGAACAATTTGTATGATCAGTAGTACCTATATAAAGAGAACCAGCTCTACAATCGGTGTGATCAGTAATACCTATATAAAAAGAACCTGCTCTAATACCACTTGTAAGAACGTTGAGCACCTCTAGAGGAGGGGTGAATAAAGTGTGTGTGTTCAGTGAAATAATAATCACCAATTAAAAAAATTATGGCATCAAACTAACCGATGTGTAAGCAAGCAATATAAAATAACTGCGTAAAGTAAAGAGTTCATAAAAACAAACTCAAACACCGAAATTTTATACTAGTATCCCTCTGAGAGGACTAGTCCAGTCTCGAGAATACTTGCTCGATATTAATCCATTATTGAAGTAGTAGTTACCCACGTTCTTTGATCCGAAGGGCACGTCGACTTCTTACACCTCGTGCTTTGATCCGAAGGACATGACGACTTCACAACCACAAGCTTTGATACGAAGAACTCGTGACTTCACTACAAGTATAAAGACTAACACTTGGAAATCCAAGCTTTACAACTCGATTAGACTTTTAAAATTGGAACCGCATTGGCACTAGAAGACTGTGAGTTGATCTTGGGAATAGAGAAGGTTATGATCAGGAATAGATAAGAAGATTGAATGTTGATTGAGTGAATAATAATGGAAAAATCAATCTCTATTTATAGGGTTGAGGGAGACCGAGTTTGGGCAGAGTTCGATCCCCTAACGTTCATAAATTCGAACATTAGAGCCTTATCTTCAGAAGGGAACAATCAAATAGTAAACTGGGTCTGAGGGGCCAAATTTGGGCATAGTTCGGCTCGAGTTTGGCCTGTATAGACTTTTGGGTTTTGGCAGTTTGGTTTGGTGGACTAGGATATTTATTTAGGCTTGGGTTTGAGGTTCCTAGTGCCAACACGACCCAATGCATATCTTGTCCTATAAAAGAAACAAAAAATACATAACAAATGATAAAATCCAGACGTCCTTGTTGCACAAGAATAGTTGCGATATATAGTACTAACTTTGTGCTGATGTGTTGACTAAGTCATATCGAGTCATATAAAGTCATGGTTCGATCAATGTCAAAATCAAGTTGACCAACGACCATTTGGGCTAATACAAGTGGCTCTAATACCAATTGTTAGGTCCCTTCCCAAAAATGAATGGTAATTAGTAGTGATCTAACTGTGCTTGACAATAATATGGATAGAAATGAAGAAAGCTTCACAAGAATCTAGGGTTTTTATTTGGGGAAGAAGATGATTACAACTAAACAAGAATTGCAAAAGAAAAATAAAAGTTGAGTATAATTTTTGATCTTTATACTCTGATACTTTTCCTCTATTTATACTACTATTGATATCTATTTCATCTTGGCAGTTACTTGACAGTTAGATCACATGAGCTGGATGTTGAGCTGGACAATTCCAGTGATGCTGATTGAGCTTTTCTTGATGCCGACTAGACTCTCCCAGCTGAACACATTACCTCTACTCTGCTACTATAATGAGCCTCCTTCCATACGAAGCAAAACTCCGATACTCTTCATCGTCTAGAGGAATGGGTATGTATCAAATCTCTAGAATAAATAAATCTCCAGAAGAGACATACTATAATCTTCCGTAGAGACAAATCTCCTAAAGACATTTAATATGAGTAGTTATCATTTATTCAATATATGGTCATGTCAATGACATTCGTTATGATCGAAAGAATAAGAGAACATGTTCTGGGTCCTGAAGTACCATATTTAAAGAAGATAAATATGTATTCTTTATTGTCATACACTTAACACAATATATTTATGTGAACTTGCTGACATGCACTTACACATACACTGGAATGACATAAGACACATAAATAATTCTTAATTTAATTCATATGAATGTTTTGATCTTATGAGATAGTAAGCACCCTGATTTTGGGGGATTTTTATTTTCTTTATTTTATATGATTTTTATATATTAAACCATATTTTATTTTTAATTATGGCTATATAGGCACTTTGTCGTAGCTTTAATTTTTGAAGCACAATATTGACCAATCCCTCGAAACAAGTTCTATATTCATGTTCTAGACGAGTCCACCTTTATTTTGGTATATCATGTCCCACTCAAACATGTTCTCTTGTACTACGTGTTTCTTGCACAAATTTGGGGTCAAAATAGTTATTTTACCCTTTGCCGTAATTTTGATATATTTTTCCAATTTCGATTTCAGGCCCAAACCCGATCCAAACATTTCGACTCAATATATGGTTTTGACCTATTTTGAGCCTACTACACACATGTCAATGGTGTGCCACTCAATCGAGTTCACATGTGCTATTTATTTTTAAATGACACACAAGACTCAACTATAGACTTATTGGACTGAAATCGATCCAAATAATTCCACCGACCAAAAACTAGACCAAGTAGGATTCGTAGAGCCTATTCTATGGTGACCTAACCTCTTATACCTATTTTAGATTAATTTTTGTGGATTAATATGCAACCAATCAAATCCCATAACCACTTTTCTAATATGGATTTCTATTTAAACCTTTTTGGACATATCCTTATGTATTTTTTGATTGAGGTATCAAATCTCCACCAAATCTCACCAAACCAAATCATAACCAATCCCAACCCTTTAAACTTGGATTCTCTATATTTTAAATTACCTATTTCTGTCCATGCTCCTCTCTCCCTACGTAAACCCGAACAAAAACTCTCCTCCACTTCTGCACGCACCTTTCTCAATCCCAAACAAAATACCCCCTTTGGTCGATCCTTCCACCTCCTTTACCACCTCTCAAACAACCCCAAGACACCCCTCTCATGTCCTAGTAAGTTCCCGAAGGTTCACGACAACTTTGTGAGGAATTGCAGATTTTAGAATACTACCAAAATTCATTGCTTTAGCAACGGCCTGTTAGCAACGGATTAAGTCCGTCGCTAGTAGCGACGGACTCCCGACTATATACTGACGGTTTACCGTCTAATCATAGGCAATACTTTTTTAATTTTAAGGATAAAAAGTTATCGCACACCCGTCGGTACGACGTCGACGAAGTAGCGACGGACAATGTACCCGTCGTTAGGTAGTCACTCCTTAGTCAATATTTGTGTGGGAAAATGTTAAAAAATTGCAAGAAATTGGGCGACTACGTAGCGACGGATAATCCGTCCCAAATATTGAGGACGAGGAAGAATGAGAAAAAGAAGAAGAAGAAGAAGAAGAAGAAGAACTTGATGAGGATGAGGATATAAATGAAGTTGACGATAAGGATGAGGATGAAGATGAGGATGATGATGAGGACGAGGATAAGGACGAGGACAAAGACGATGACGATGACGATGATTAGATTAAATATCAGTATATATTAAAAACACTTTCAATTACGTGATTTTAGTTTGACCTCATAAAAGCACTTATAACTTAGTGAATTCAGTTTAAACTTCTGCATATTCTTGTTTCAGATGGCACTCCTAGTTCTTTTCTTTGCGGTATCACTCGTTGCCCTACTGATGGCTAGTACTTATCGTCGTGGTGCTGGTGGTGCTGGTCGTGGTGGTGGTGGTGGTCGTGGTCGCCTTCAGCCTTCCCGGGAGGCGACGCCCGCTAGCGATCCTGACCCGGAGAGTAACCCGGGCGCAGACTCATCCCACCGTCGATCTACCACGGGGCTTTTGACACCTTCGTCGAGGGCGTCTCCATCCGCTAGCTGATCCGTTCCGCCAGTGAATCCATTCCGCCAGCAGATCCACCAGCGGTACCACCAGTTACTGCACAGTGGACCCCGGAGTACGCCCGGATTCAGTTACACCCGGTTACTAGCGAGTACATGCGCGGAGCCGCGGATCCTCTGACGCCACCAGAGAGGCCGATGGACGAGTTCCGATGAGAGCTATGGCTCGTGGGTGAAGCGTAAGTAAATTTAAGTTAATTTAATAAATTTATTTCATTTATTCAAGTTAATAATCCAGTCGTTGCTTCTTTGTAGGTTTTTCCGTGGGATGCTACCAGGCTTCTAGGGCAGATTATCCGGGCTAACTACCATGGCCCCTACCTCAATTTTTCTGAGGTGTCCCTAGACTTACAGTACCGCTGGCTCGATGAGATGAGGGTATATATATATATATATATATATATATATATATATATATATATATATATATATATATATATATATATATATATATATATATATATATATATATTGTGATTAATTATTAATTACTCTTTAATCAACTTTTTTTTAATATCGTGATAATTGAATTTGTATGTCAGAGGACCTTCTGGTGGCCCCCCCCATCGCGAGGAGGCGATCCGTAGGACCTATAGAAGCGCTGCCGGAAAGAAGATCCGGGATGTGATTTATGACCTACAAATGACGCATTCGAAGGAGTGGATCCGACAGGACTTCTATGAGCAGCTCTTAGAGAAGATGGATGCTCCTGCCTTCAAGCAAAAATCGAAAAAAACGAAAGCGAACCGACGGGCCGCGGGGCTACATACGGGGGGATCAAATCCCCACGCAGCGACGCTTGCAGAATTGGTAAGATACCGCAAATTCATTCTACTATCTAATTCGGTATTATTAATATACTTAATTAATTAAATTCTACGAATATTTTGTATGCAGACCCAACAGGCGTTGAAGGAGAAAAAAGATGCTGACTCGGTCACTATGCATGATGTATTCCAGCATACCCACAAGAGGCGGAAGGACGAAAGCTTCGTCGACGAGAGGGCCAAGGAGACGGATGTAAGTACTTACGTTTATGAGACTTATGTTAGAATTATAAGTATTCAAACTATAACTTAGGTAAACTTAGGATTCAGACTATAACTTAGGTAAACTTAGGATTCAGACTATAACTTAGGAAAACATAGGATTTAGATTATAACTTAGGTAAACTTATAGTATAAACACATTCATTTGATAGGCTGCGTATCGTGAGGCCCTTAGTCGAGTTCAGCCATCTGCTCCCGAGGATGTCGGCAAAATGACGCCCGTCGGGACGCCCTCTTCTACGGTCGCTTGCTATGACGACATGTTCGTAGATACCGTCGACGGCTTTAAGAAAGGGCGCCTGTACGGAGTCGGCTCCCTAGTACCGTTGCACGCGGCGATTCCGAGATTTCTACCTCCTCCGCCTCCTTCCGCGGCCCCGACAGACGATGATGTGAGGTCCCAGCTTGTGCATCTGAACGAGGCGGTGTCAAACTTGCGGGCGCAGTTGTCTATGTACTTTTCGCGTCCTTCTACTACTTTTGGTCCTTCTGCTCCCGGTCCGTCTACTGGTGCTGCTGGTCCTTCTTCCGTCGGGCGTCTCTCATTTGACCCTACTGCCCCTATCGTACCGCCTCCTGCTGTGACGGCCCTTCTTGACCTGATCTCGCCAGAACAGCTACGCCAACTTCCAGACTATGTCTTAGAGGGATTGCTGCCACACCTGGTGTAAGTGTACATGTGTCGGGCGCAGCAGAGAATACCAGCACCATCGGATGATCCAACTCCTCCTCCTCGTTGATGTTTGTATTCGAAGATTTTAAAAACTGTTTAAATATTAAATATTTGTGTTGATAATTTGAAATATTGGATAATGTTGACTGTTTTAAATGATTGTTGCATTATTTATGTTGGTTTGTGTTGGTGGATGTTTGGGAATGATCTGTTTTATTTATGTTGGTGGATGTTTGGGATGTTGAATGTTTGAATGTTTGGATAATGTTGAATGTTTGGATAATTTGTGTTATTTATGTTGGTGGATGTTGTGTGAACAGGGAATGCTCTATTTTATGCACACAAAAAATTCAAAAAATTCCCAGTTAGCGACGGACCCAGTTAGTGACGGATACGGCCGTCGCTAAGGCGATGTGTCATTAACTTTCTGATACGCGCTTTGACGAAAATCCGTCGGTAATTCATCGCGAGATGTACGAGTATGGTTGACGGAAATCCGTCGCAAAATCGTCGCTGGGCGACAACTTGGCGACGGATTATTTTTAGCGATGAGGCTTTTCCCGACGGATGTTTTTGTCCAAAATTCGTCGGCCATCCGTCGGTATTGCCATTTACCGACGGCAGGGTGACGGATACGGCTGTCGCTAAAGAGATGAATTTTGGTAGTAGAAGTCATCCGAAGTTGGGTTCCAAGTCTGAATTCGTTCCAGCAGGTACGCTATTTTGCGTCTAGGGTTTCGTGTACTCCTGATGTAGTGCCCCGTCCCCGTCCCGCTCAGTTAATCGGAGGAATCGGAACGCCGACGGTGTTCGAACTTAGCCTTACAACGGCTGCTCGAAGACTCGCTCAGTCGAGGCAACTCCTCGCTCAGGTGGGGTAGTTTCGGTGAATTTGCCTCATCTTAGCCTTCACATAATAAATCGCATGTTTTTAACTTGCACAAGTAGGCTTGATAATAAAAGAGACGAATCCACATAGCTAAATGGAGTAATCTCGAAGGGTCGAATTGAGTTAGAATATGGAAAGGTCCAACGGTTGGCTTAGAGTTGGTGCACGACGTGCTTTGAAAATGACACTCGGTCCTTCGTCCCGTGGCTTGGGAGAAGGAAAAGTTGGTCTTCGACACAAACTATGAACTAGCCTAAGTCATAGGCGTCGCCGCATAAATGCTCGATAAAGCATACATGCTTCCATGATGCAAGGCTTGACATAGCCTTTGCTCATCCCTTGGATTAAGTTGCATGCTTGATTAAGTTAGGCAAAGTGATGGCGGTCGACCTAAGTTATTCCAAGCACGGTCCTATGAGTTCTACGGCTGGGTATAACCATATAGTCTTACGATCTCAAGGCCCATCATATAGAGTATGATTTGCACGGTGGTGTTGTATAGAGTTCAAGTTGGTTTAAGACACGATGTCACGAACTTAGTGTTTTAAGACACAGGCCACGGTTGAATCATTGAGTTTGGAAAAGTGCTTCAAATATTGTTCTTGAGTTGAATGAAATGATAGGGCAAGAAAGAAGAATGCTCACGACTGGGTCGTCGGGGCAAGGTCTCAAATGTGAGAAGTATTGAACTTGGCCCTGAAAGAGATGGTAACACTAGAAGTAGAATGACTGTGTGAGACGTCAGTTTGAGTAGAGTCTTGTATGGTCATGGACAACTTGTCGACAAGGTAGAGTTTTCCCGAACAGCAACCCGGGGCCACGGGCCCGTTACGGGCAAAGAAAGAAAACAATTACAAAAGCTGTGTTGGGCACAAGTTAGACGGGGACTTACAGCGGGGCTCGCTACTCGCGCTGAAAGGGCCCCGTCTAACAAAAGCAAAAGGGAGTCCACAATGGCTCTGGGAGCCAGTGACCAGTTCATATAGATGAGTCGACATGGCGGTGATACACGTGTATGTCTTTGGATTGAGTCGAGTATGGTATTTACTATATCAATGAGTCGAGTCGAATGCGAGCATGATCGAAAGACAATGTTTGGGCCTATGATTTGGCTACAACAAAGACACCGTGCTTCGGCACGAGATGTAGCGTCAAGTCTTAAGTTGTCGGCATATAAGTTGTATAAGTTGGTTTAAGTCGTTGGAGTTTAAGTCAGAAAACCGTCGCAAGGCAAAATTGGTTGAGTGACACTAAGTTCACAAGTTTCGATTGGGTCAGTTGGTGATCAAAGTAGCAAGGGCCGCGGGGCGGTGATATGGTTAAGTCACAACTGAGTTGTGAGGTACGACATGATGGGTTTGTAGCACGGTCACATGGAAATGGAGTCTCACCGAGTAGTTGCGTCTCTGATTTTGGGCCGTAGGACAAACACGACTTGATAGGTTAATGTTGATGTTGCAAGCATGGGATGGTCTAGAGACACAAAGTAGGCCAAGGCATCGGTCCTAAAACTGATCCTAAGGCAAGAGTAGAAAGACAATACAAAAGGGACTAAGTTGCACAAAGTAAATCAAACGTGTTGGTTTTGTATGGGTGGACGAGAAGCTCATTCTACCAGTACAGTTGAGTACTGACACCCACATAGTTTTTATGTACAGGCACAGGTAGAAGCTCGTGGCACGGAGCTCGCTTGGATGCGTCGAGACATGGAGTTCCTTGGCGATTCGAAGCGTGTGGCCGCATGGAGTCAAGACTTATACGGGACATAATGTATGGACGTCGGCTTCCGAAGCATCCGCTGGATCAAGACTTGTATTTGAGAGATGAGAGAGAGCTGAGTGACTTATAATGTGAGAAGAGTAAGCTTCAGTGACTTGTAATCTTGGCCTTGTGCCCTATTGTAACCTTTGTTTCAATATCAATAAAGATCATCTTTTGAGTAACTTATGTTTCATTCTAATTTTCTGATGCTATTATTCAATGTCCCTGTTTGGGACTTCTGTGCGACGACCCCGTCGCAGCCGCTGAAATCGACCGTTATGAAACCTGCCTTGCACGAGCACAATCTAGGCTCATATGGCATCACGCCTTAGCAAGGACGATCGCTCCTATAGGAGCGGGACATGACATAATGGTATCAGAGCACGACTTTACGTCCTTGGACTTTCGATTGAATTCTTTAACTTCATCATTTCCACAAACTCTGTTGCTTCCGCAAAGTTGATATCGTTGGTGCGCTCTCTCTCAAATGTCCTATAGGATGTCCATACAATAAGTCTATCTATTTTGCAAAACGTAGGAGAACAGTTTTTGACAAAACAAAAAGATGGTTCGCGTAAGCACGGTTGGCTAAGTCGGGTTGGGCATATACACTAAAGTTGCGTCGACCCTAGCAAAGTCGAGTGCGGAATTTGTAATATTTCGAGCTAGAATGAGTTGAACTCGATTGAGTAAAGTGAGATGACTATCGATAGGGGTGCTATCAAGCGACCATAACGTCGGTACGATATAGATGAGCGTGCTTGGAATTCGAGGAATGGTTCAAACGAAAAATTTGAAGAAATCGATTTTGATTTGAATGATAGTTTGAGGATTTGTCAAATGACTTCATCCCTGAGTGGTGTCTGCGATAGCCTCAGGGATGTCGATCGATCGAATGAGGATGGGGGTGTCGATGAGTCTATCAGCAAGCGTCGCATGTATACAAAGCCTTAGATTGAATATGATTGAGCAAAATGTAGTCTTAAAGATTTTGACGAGTCGATTCGAACAACCTAGAAATTGACTCGCACGAAATGTGCACGAGATTGAGGATTATGCGAAGTATGAAACGCAAAAATAATTGAGTAGGTGAAATCAAATAGAGGAAAAGTTAAGGTGTAGCGAACGGACGACTTGATCGAAGAAATTGATACGGATCGTATACGAAAAGTTAGCACGACAGGTAGATAGCGTGCATGAAAGGTTTAATTTTGAAGTTACGCGAATGACTCTAAGGATTGGATTAAATATTGCTCGATAATTTGAGTTAGCAAAGGGACGATGCGAATTGAGGAAATACGTTGGTCGATGACTTAAGATAGAGGGATGAACGATATGCAAATTTGGGGCTCGCTACTCGCGTATGGTATTTACTATATCAATGAGTCGAGTCAAATGCGAGCACGATCGAAAGACAATGTTTGGGCCTATGATTTGGCTGCAACAAAGACACCGTGCTTCGGCACGAGATGTAGCGTCAATTCTTTAAGTTGTTGGAGTTTAAGTCAGGAAACCGCTGCAAAGCAAAGTTGGTTGAGTGACACTAAGTTCACAAGTCTCGATTGGGTCAGTTGGTGATCAAAGTAGCAAGGGCCGCGGGCGACGATATGGTTAAGTCACAACTGAGTTGCAAGGCACGACATGATGGGTTTGTAGCACGGTCACATGGAAATGGAGTCTCACCGAGTAGTTACGTCTCTGATTTTGGACCGTAAGACAAACACGACTTGATAGGTTAACGTTGATGTTGCAAGTACGAGATGGTCTAGAGACACAAAATAGGCCAAAGCGTCGGTTCTAAAATTGATCCTAAGGCAAGAGTAGAAAGACAATACAAAAGGGACTAAGTAGCACAAAGTAAATCAAACGTGTTGGTTTTGTATGGGTGGGCGAGGAGCTTATTCCACCAGTACAGTTGAGTACTGACATCCACATAGTTTTTATGTGCAGGCACAGGTAGAAGCTCGTGGCACGGAGCTCGCTTGGATGCGTCGAGGCATGGAGTTCCTTGGCGATTTGAAGCTTGTGGCCGCTTGGAGTCAAGACTTATACGGGACATAATGTATGGATGTCGCCTTCCGAAATATCTGATGGCTCAAGACTTGTATTTGAGAGATGAGAGAGAGCTGAGTGACCTGTAATGTGAGAAGAGTGAGCTTGAGTGACTTGTAATCTTGGCCTTGCGCCCTATTGTAACCTTTGTTTCAATATCAATAAAGATCATCTTTTGAGTAACTTGTGTTTCGTTCTAATTTTTCGCTACTATTATTCAATGTCTCTGCTTGGGCCTTCTGTGCGACGACCCCGTCGCAGCCACTGAAATCGGCCGTTATGGAACCCGCCTTGCACGAGCGTAATCTAGGCTCGTACGGCATCACGCCTTAGCGAGGACGATCGCTCCTATGGGAGTGGGGCATGACACCTGACATCATCTTTTCATGAAACAAACTAATAGAAAGATTTTTTTGTCTATTTTTATGTCTAATTTGTTACCCACACAGTTCCAAACTATTTGCCCAGGGCGTCCGTTCTACGAAAAGGTGTCTAGAACAGACCAGTTCTGTTGCAAGCCAGTTTTCAGCCACTTCAACCTTTCCTATAATTTTGGTAAGAAACTAGACTTCCTATGATTTCCAACGCATATACTTTTGTAGCATTTTGGTTTCGTTTGTTATTTATTAAAAATCTGGACGTTTCACCGTAATATCGAAATACCGAAATCCATGAGTTCTACGTGTCCAATTGATTTGAAACTTCATACCATTACCAAATTAATTGTTGTGCATGTTTCATGATAAATATATAATTTTACCTTTTTTTTATTTTTCCAAAATTAATGATTTTTAAGTATTTATTGTTTCGGGACTCATATCGTATACCTAGTCTAGGAACATTATTGTAGAATCAACCTAGGATTTGTGTACTTGATTTCTACCAATAAATATAATAAATAATTATATAAAATATTTTTAAATATTTTTCCAAAATTTATATTAATATTTTATGTTAGTAATAAAATACCTTTGTAGGAAGATTTGGTACTATATATGTTATATTGTGTAGTATAGACGTTTTGACTAGTTTGGTATATAGATATTATTATGGATCATAGATGGTAAGTCGTTAGAGAGAGTTACTAATAGTAAAATATTTATTATAGGTGGACGTGGCGGACATAGCGAGGACATTGGGACTTGGTTGTTATACTATTGCTTGTCATTGTCTCTGTAGCAGAGCACTGGTATTATTTTAATACTTGTGCAAGGTACCACGATACGGTGCCTTAGGTGTTATTGTATTTCTTGCGTAAGGTACCACGACATGGTAACTTGGGTGTCTGTTTGTTGAGGAGCTTGTGAGCCTCAGTGGCCTGAAGCTTGATATCCGGAATGTGTTCTCATGTGCATATCACTTAGACTGGTTAGAGTCGTTACCCTTTAGTTCATGTGTTTTCTTTATTGTTTCATTGGTATATTGTATGTACCTTTCTATGTCCCCTGAGGATATGGTGATCTCTTTAAGTAGTCGTTCATGCAGGAGTAGTCCGACGACATGGTGGTTCTGCTATATTTGATTCAAGTATTTTATCGTGCTTCCATATTTTACTCATTATTTATATTTTTGCTCTTTAGCCTAGTTTTATAGACCTATATTGTTCTTTGGGTCTATTCAAACATATTTGTTATTGGGCTGCATACTATAACATCTTGATGTTAGTCATCTTGTGGATTGATATATATATATATATATATATATATATATATATATATATATATATATATATATATATATATATATATATATATATATATATATATATATATATATAGTTGATTGATAGATATAATTAGAATACCAGGACAATTTATACCTATTCGAGCCGGACTGGAGTCCACTCGATACGTAACTGGCATGTATATGTATTCCTAGTCCTACATATTTTAGGACTCGAGCGTTACAGAGATATGTAAATGAATGATATTTATCAGAACCTCCTTAAGGGGATACCACAAGCAATATATGTTTTCTAGAAATATGTTGCAAGTATTTATATGTTGCAAGTATTTCAGAGATAAATACAGTATAATATTGTGACAATCTTCTCAAATCTTTCTTACACTTAATGAAGCAAATAAAGAATGTGCAGGACTATGATTTCAATATTTCAACATATCATGAGGAGTTGTGAGCTTCCAGGAATCACAAATAAAGCCTGCAAACTTTTCATAAGGATATTAGTATATAAATGTATAAGCAAATAAAGTGTTGAGACGAGATATAATATTCAAATGTATTTGGGGGGGTTGATTTTTCTTTTGAATTGATGTAAGAACTAAAATATAATTTTTTGAGGGAGAGCATCATATAAATGCAAGCATCAAGAAGATGCTAATGGAGACATCTTGAAGCATGTCTTTGCGCATTATACTCTTTTTCTTCAATGATGTTTCAAGTTTTCTTGTTTTTTTTACCACTGAGTGAGTTTTACCTTTGAAAGGTTGTTAACGAGACAACATAAATCGCATCCACTTAAATTTCTAAAGAATCGTATCCCTGAAGAATAATTTATTGTACTATTTTCTTATACTATATATTTTTTTCTTCCAAAGATGAGTTTTTCTGTATAAAAGTTTTTAATGTGACAATAATTAAAAGTGAATATCCAAAGAAGAGTGTTGTGATTTGGATAAATCCAAATATGAATCCTCTTATCCATATCCACAACTAACTCCATCTTATTCACTCTTATATATCTCTACTAATATAATGGAGCTTCAAAACCGCTCAAGCCGGTTGTATTTCATCAACCATTTCGTTTAAAAAAATTTTAAGTCCCCGTAACCGTACTTATTTTCTCACGTAGTTTAAAATAAAATTAAAACCTAAAATCCTCCTAACTGCATCAATATGCATAAATACTAAAATATTTTAAAATTTAAATTATATTTAAACTAACTAAATGATATTATCTAACTAAACACATATCCAAAAGTTTTAAAATATATTTATAATAAATCATAACTAAAATATATTGAAATTATTTTTAAAATATTGTAACATAATTTAAATTTTTATATTTCAATCATATTGTAGATTTTTTCATCTTTTTTTTAACGTGCGACGCACGTGAAAGTAACTAGTATTATTAATGAGAAGAAATTCGGTACATAATTTCTGCTACCAATTTGTTCTCTTCCTCTTTTATTTTACAACCATTTTTTTGAGATGTCCGACGATACGCACATGACTTTGTGTGCCTGTTGGACCCATTGTCCCTAACTTCTACCAAATAAATGAAAAAATAATACGCTCCAGTGGCTCAATCTATTGTCCGCCATCCAACCAGAGTCTTATTTTACAACCAAGTTGTTAAGACGATTTTTCTAACTTTTGACTTTAGGGCCTGTTTGGTAAACCGTAAGGTGAAAAGATTTGGATTTGGACTTTCAAGGAGAAAAAAATGATAGGAATCCATGCATTATTTTGTCCCCTTAGTAGGGGACAAATGTGTTTGGTTGAGATAGAAAAATGAGAAGTGGAAAGTGGGAAGTGAGAGGGTATGTAATAATAATTATTATTATTATAATTATATAAACTAAAATAATGATAATAATAATCTAATGTACAAAATAATAACAATATTAATAATTATAACTATAACAATAATAAATAATCTTATTTACACAATAATAATAATAATAATTTACTTATATCTAATAATATTTTTATGTAATTAATATTAATAATTTTTTTGCTTAATTACTTAATAATTCAAATTATATAATCAAATATCTAGTATTAAATTAAGACTTTAGTTAATTAATACTTATTAACTAATATTAAATGAAGTTACTAAACTATTTATAGATATTTAATATTAGTTATTAACTATATTAAATATATTAACCAATTAATATATGGAAGGCTCCTCTTCCCAGGAGCCCGAACGCCTATATAGTGTACCTATGTAACGTTTGGGTTTGGGAAGAGGAGCATTCATTCCCCCCCAAAAAAAATTGTGTGCCCTTCTTCTCCGGTCATCCACTGTCGCACCGACGGGGTCACGGTCGACGAGGACAACACTCTTTTCTTCGACGTCGATGGCTGGAGGACTCAGGTGGTCGACGGGGCCGTATCTGAGCTTCCCGAGTCTGCCTCCGCCTGCCTCCGCACCCTCCACGGATGCCTTTACTCCGCCTGCCTCCGACCACCTCGAAAAGGTTGGTAATTATTGTTATTCTTAATATTATTGAGTTCCTCCCACATCCTAATAGAAAGTGGATTGTTAGATTTGGGAGGGAACAATAGGTGAACATGAACTGCTAAGTTTCTTTCTTCGTTCACTTTCCAGATCTTTGTCTCCCGAATCAAACAATGTAAGACATGAATTTTACTTCACTTTCAGCTGAAAACTGAAATCTACTCCCAATTTTCGTTTACCAAACAGGCGCTTATGGAAGAAGTGTGTATCTACTAGTCATGCTAGAGCGAAAAGGACACCCCTACAGAAATCCTCTTACTATTAGGCCTCAAAAAAATAGGCAATTTCTATGGGCACCACAAGATTTACTGGAGGCGTCATTTTACTAGGGGACAGCCCAGGTTTGAGGAACTTTTACTGGGGACGTCCCGAAAATTACTTGGGGCTATCCCACCCCCCCAAACCCTCTCTTTCATTTCATTTTCATTTTAAAATTCTCTCTTCAAAACCCTCTCACTCAAAACCCTCTCTCTAAAACCCTAACACTCTCTAAAACCCTAACACTCTCTCCATTATCCACTCTCCAAAACCCTCTCTCAAGAACCCTAAGTCTTCGAAGATCATCAATGGCACCGAAGAAGAACCCGTCATCACAAGCTAGGTATGTTTCCTAATTATTGTATAATTTATTGTACATTTCAAAGTACATTTCGATTCTTTGAGAAATCTCTTAAATGTCATTATAAATTAGGTTAGAATAATTCAAAGTACATTTCGAAATCGAAAATATCATATTTTATCGTTTAAATGCAACCTAACTGTTCGTCTGGTCGTCGTCCCTAAGGACTGCAGACGATGGGGCAGTCCTACTGTCAAAGTGGACTGCCAAGAAGTCGGCAGTCCTGTTACAAAATAGGACTGCAGGCACACTTGCAGTCCTGTTATAAAATAGGACTGCCATCTCTCTGGCAGTCCTGATAAAATGATGGACTGCCAGGAGCATGGCAGTCCTAAAGGTCAACTTCATAATTTGTTTTACATCATTTATTTAATACTAACCCTATGTTGTCCTTAGTCCTGTGGCCGCTCCCAAAAGAAAGCGACCCCCCCCACCGCATCCTTGTGCAGGGAACGTAGTGAGCGGCCTCGTCCTCTTGAGAGACCAATCAGAATTTCAGAACCGCAGGGACCGGCACCACAACCACACCCCCATTCTCGTTCGAAGCAACGAGGTCCTCCTAGTCCTCCGTCTTCTTTCGATGACGATGACGTACCTATTAGCCAAATTCTAGGATGAGGTGGTTCTGGTGCCGGTCCTTCTGAGGATCCTGTCCGTACGTCCGGTGCCGGTCCTTCTGAGGATCCTGTTCGTTCGGCTGATGTCGATCCTTCTGAGGAGGAGGAGGATGTCCGTCCCCCGGGTTGCTCAATGTTGTTGTCGTTCGACAACCACATTGCTTATGATATATGGAAGAATCCGGTATGTATATTATGTTTGTAAGTTTCCGTTTATATATATATATATGTTTGTAAGTTTCTGTTCATAATCATTTTTTTATTATCTTGTACGACATACAGGAGAGCTCTCGTATTCTTAGGGCTGTGAGTCACGGGCGGAAGTGTGTTGCTTGGTCTCTTAACCATTTACCCGAGGACGTCCAGAACAAATATTTCCTACCGGTCTACAAAATTTGGCTAGATATGCCTACAAGACGCAGGACAGTGCTCTCATATCGGCCTTTGTGGAGAGATGGCATCCGGAGACCAACACATTTCATCTCCCAGCTGGGGAGATGACCATTACCCTGGATGACGTCTATCAGATACTGGAGTTGCCGGTGGAGGGCCGCGCCATGACAAATGAATCTTTATGTACTGAGAAGGATCTCGAGTGGTATGATCGTATAGTTGATTTTGTAGAAGCGAACCTTGGGGTGGAGGCAACTACCTTTACAACCCTGCCGGGCTTCAAGAAGTCGTACGGCATTCCTTTATCATGGTTAGTGGAGAATTTCAAAGGCCCGCAGGATTGGGATGATGAAACTGTTGAGAGGGTGGCCCGGGCATACATGCTCTTCATACTTGGATCGGTTGCCATTCCAGACAAGTCGGGAACCTCTATACATTCTAGGTATCTCGCGAACCTATCTGTTATAGACGACGTAGGAGACATATCCTGGGGCAGCGGTATACTTGCTTACCTTTACCGCGATCTTGGTATAGCATCCCGTGTCGAAACCAAGACCATGGCGGGATGCCAGACTCTACTCCATGTAAGAAAATTTCTAACATTTTAAACTAATATACTAGCTAGATTTTGTTGTTAATTTACTGACTACTCATTTACAAATTGTATAGGCATGGATATACGATTACTTCCCGATGCTCAGGAGGGGTGAGCTGAACCTACGCTATGAGGAGCACCATCCTAGAGTGTGTCAATGGAAGCCAACTCAGCTAGAAACTAAAAACCATGAAACGCTGGTTCCCATTCGCGATGCTCTGGAAAATTTGGTGCCAGAAGAGGTTAGTTGATAGCGCGTAGACTATTTATGGTATGTTTATTTGTTGACTATTTTCTTTTAACTTTTATCCTACAGATAGTTTGGCACCCATACCGGGACCTCCGGCAACAAAATCGCCATCTGCAACCAGTATCTCTATTTCATGGTATGATCACATGCTATGATATTACAGAGCCTTACATGCCTGATAGAGTACTGCGTCAGTTTAGCCTCGTACAAACCATGCCGCAGCGCACATTAAGGTTATTGGAGCCTCCGTGTGGGACCCAACCTTTGAACTACAAGCCGTCCTATTTCGACTGGGTGACCGACTGCTACTCCGAGTGGCAACGACATTTGCTGAGGGAAAAACTTCGACAACCGGTGCAGGAGATGCACGACTGCAGCGACGACTACATGCCGTACTACTTGGCAGTCGGACATCCTAGGTTGTCGAACCCTAGAAATCCAGGGCCCGTTGCCGTTGCCGCTCTAGGACCTCTGCCTTCAAAAAATGTCCTGTATGCTTCATTGGTTAGGATGGTAAGTTTATAAATTATTGTTGTAACTAATTTCAAAGTGAACTCTCTTCATTGACGTTTTGTTATAATTGACAGGCTACTCGGGTGAAGGCTTTGACAAAATCCATCCGATCGGGCTGCCAGAACGATGAATGTGTTAATATCGCGCACCAGTTGGAGCATATCGACGACGCTGTCGATTTTCCTTTTATGCAAAATCGGGAGGCGCGTACGAAGGCCCAGCATGATCACTGATTTGATTTTGATGTTTAACTTGTATTTTGGAAATTGTAATGTTTAACTTGTTGGATATTGTGATGTTTAACTCTATTATTTTGAAAGTTGTCATGACTATGGAATTGAGGAAATTGTAATGTTTAACTTGTTGGATATTGTGATGTTTAACTGTCATGTACATTCATAACTGTGATATTGTGATGTTTAACTCTCTTTTAATTCTACATACATTTATATTGATTATGAAAACTCACACACAGTGAGTTTTCACTAGGACTGCCAGACCACTGGCAGTCCTAATGTGAGTGAGGACTGCCAGTGCTCTGGCAGTCCTGATAAAAACTCACTGTGTGTGAGTTCAAAGTCACACACAGTGAGTTTTCACTAGGACTGCCAGATCACTGGCAGTCCTAATGTGGGTGAGGACTGCCAGTGCTCTGGCAGTCCTGATGAAAACTCACTGTCTATGAGTTTGAACTCACACAAGTGAGTTTTCACTGGGACTGCCAGACCATTGGCAGTCCTAATATGAATGAGGACTGCCAGTGCTCTGGCAGTCCTGATGAAAACTCACTGCGTGTGAGTTCAAACTCACAGACAGTGAGGTTTCACAAGGACTGCCAGACCACTGGCAGTCCTAATGTGAGTGAGGACTGCCAGTGCTCTGGCAGTCCTGATGAAAACTCACTGTGTGTGAGTTCAAAGTCACACACAGTGAGTTTCACTAGGACTGCCAGACCACTGGCAGTCCTAATGTGAGTGAGGACTGCCAGTGCTCTGGCAGTCCTGATGAAAACTCATTGTCTGTGAGTTTGAACTCACACACAGTGAGTTTTCACTAGGACTGCCAGACCACTGGCAATCCTAATGTGAATGAGGACTGCCAGTGCTTAGGATTGCCAGTGCTCTGGCAGTCCTGATGAAAACTCACTGTGTGTGAGTTCAAATTCACACACAGTGAGTTTCACAAGGACTGCCAGACCACTGGCAGTCCTAATGTGAGTGAGGACTGCCAGTGCTCTGGCAGTCCTGATGAAAACTCTCTGTGTGTGAGTTCAAAGTCACATACAGTGAGTTTTCACTAGGACTGCCAGACCACTGGCAGTCCTAATGTGAGTGAGGACTGCCAGTGCTCTGGCAGTCCTGATTCAAACTCACTGTCTGTGAGTTTGAACTCACACACAGTGAGTTTTTACTAGGACTGCCAGACCACGGGCAGTCCTTTTGTGAGTGAGGACTGCCAGTGCTCTGGCAGTCCTGATGAAAACTCACTGAGTTTGGAAACTCACTGTCTGTGAGTTTGAACTCACACAAGCGCTTCACATATATTTGACACGAGTAGGATATTTTACACAAGTATGATATTTTACACAAGTAGGATATTTCAATAGCAGACAGGAAAAAGTTAAAAACAAAAAACATATATTTGGCTTCACATTTCAAAATGATATACTTTAATGTTTACAAAATGGTTCATCCATATACAAAATGTGAAACTTCATTCAGTCGATTTCGACGTCGTAGTGGCCAACCGGTAAGTCTCTTGGCTCCTCCATCTGCAACAGTCTCCTACAATGATTGATTTGCTGATCAAAAGGCCCGGTCCAGGACTTCGCTTCTGCCGGTGCTAGTTTGTACCAAACTGTTGTAGGTGGAGGAATCGGAGAATGACCGATCATCCTTAGCATGACAAAGTGATCTTTGATTTGACCTATAGTACATAGATTAGATTGTCTGTGCTCCGCCGGAGGAGCGCACATCGGGAAAAAAAGTATTGCGAATCCCCGCTGAAAAAAGTACAACAGGGATCCGGTACCGATTAACAAATAAATACAAGGCAGACGGGACGGCCCGCAAACCTGAGGATCAAAGCCGACAAACTTTGACCTATCAATCTCTTCAAATATGAAATCCAAACGCCTTGTGAGAAATGACACGCATTAAAGAATCCAAGAGGACTTCCTTTCTATGCTCATGCTTGACAATATTTAAGCTCATCTTAAATGATGCCTTGATTTCGTTCACCATCCGATCTATTGATATATGTATCGCTTGCCAAATCGAAACAAAGTTGTCTTGGGATGACTTTAAATGCCTCTTTACTACTGAGTGTGCTCCTTCGACACGGTTGGTAGTTGTCGTACCGTAATGCTTCACCACATTCGTCCATGCTAAGACGAATTGTTCTTTGTGCGGTTCAAGCCATGTCTCTTTGATGTAAGAAATGCAAGCCGGCTCCCTCCCCTCCCACTTCTCCTTGAATAAGTACCATGCGGCGGCGTAACTGTCTATCGTGCTGGCTCGCCATACACAATTCCAGTCATGGTTGAATTCGTCAAAAACTTGCATGTCAAGTTTACCATCCACTTTTTCGAACTTCAACTTACATTGGGATTGTATATTACGATTTACATGAAATGTGCATAGCAATGTATCCGCTTGAGGAAACACAATCCGAATAGCATTTATTAGATCATACTCTCTGTCGGAAACAAAAACCGAGGGCTCTCTCTGACCGATGTAAAGGGTTTTCAGTTTCTCCAACGCCCATGTGTAGTTTTCAACTTTCTCACTCTTCATGAAGCAAAAGCAACTGGAAATGTTTTCCATGTAGAGGTGAAACCGACAACATGAAGAGAGGCATCTTGAACTTATTGGTCTTGTACGTGCAATCAAGAACTAACACGTCGGCAAAAGACCGAGCCAAATGTGTGCAATCGGGATGAGCCCAAAAGAGTGAAATGACTTCATTACTCTGGAGATGTCTTCTATGGTGCTCAACATAATGATTATCTCCAAGCAACTTCATCACTTCTTGCATCGCCAATCTCGATTTCGACCGAATGGCGTTAGAAGAAGATAGGGCATTGTATATTGACTTTATTGTAGACTTGTTCTTCTCATCTTCATGTCGTATGACGGAATATATTTGTCTCGGTGCAACTCCGGAATTGGACAAGTCTTCCACTATCTTCTTCTCCGTAATGTTCAACCGTCCGACATACGGATGACCCAATAGTGTTTCGGCAATCTCGTGGTTGTGGATTCCATTCATGACTTGGACTGTCCACTTCGCTTCTTCATCCTTTCTAATATAGATTTTGAACAGACAACCACATTTTCTCGTTCCAACATTTCTCTTTGAAACTTTACTTTCGAAAACTTGTTCTTTCTTATGGCTTCTAAACACACCACCTCGTTCACATGAAACCACAGTGGTTTGTTGTCCCGGACGGTTTCGGGCCGATCTTGATATCATAAGAACTATGTTGTTTGCCCATCCCACTTCTCGGCACCAATTTAGCGCACCTTCGTATGATTCAAAACACATATCGGTCCTGAATAAATGGCCTACATCGACGCCAATTGGAGCAGCTACCTCGATACCGGAAGATGATAAGTCCTACAATATAACTTAAAGTTAATAAAAAAAAATAACACAACACAAAAAATGACCTGCCAAAATGAAGGACTGCAGAAGGCAAAACAGTCCTTTCAATAATTAGGACTGCCAATATACACTGGCAGTCCTGTCAACGATCAGGACTGCCACATCTCTGGCAGTCCTGATTATTGAAAGGACTGCCACAGTTTGGGCAGTCCTATATGTAGAGGTGGACTGCCCGCGTATTGGCAGTCCTGTACCTAACAGCCCCGAATTACACCCGACGTGAATGTTACAATTGTCTTACCAAGAGTGCATTCGAAGCAAGAATGTGTTCTTCGGACATATCGGGACGAGAGTCTGCTACATTCGATGACCCGGGTTCTTCCATGTTCATTTTTTCTAAATTAAACACATATAAATCATTATTTACATGCAAAATTATTGTGAGAGTCTACAAATATATTAATTAGATGACATACCCATTAACGGATGAATTCGATGACACTGTAACAAAAATTTGAAACCTAAATCTTCACAATATCTTGGTTGGGAGACAATTTGGGTTAGGGTTTAGAAAACTATGACCTAGAAATTCTTCTTAGGGTTGGAGAAAAGAGTGGGGGAGAAGGAAAGAGTAGAGAGAGAAGGAAAATAAAATTAGGTTGGTATTTATATGAAAACTTGGGCTAGCCCCAAGCAAAAAATTTTGATGGCAAACTTGTAATTTTTTCCAAAAATTTTGGGATAGCCCCAAGTAAATCTTGTGGTACCCATAGAAATTGCCAAAAAATAAAAATAAAAATACTGAAAATTGCTGAGAAACCCAATTTCGGGGTGGGCTTTTATGAAATGCCCACCCACCCGCTGGATGAGTTTTATGAAATACCCAGAATTAAGTATTTTCACGTTAAATATTCCAAGATTCCCTTTTAGATGCCATCCGCTGGAAACTGCTGTTTTTATAATACCGAAACTACCCCTCCGCGCGAATTGGTCATCTATATGTATTTGAATTCAAAAAACTCAGATCTGGATTGCGATTTTCGCCTTCTTCTTCTTCACGGGAAATCTGAATTCCATTGCTCTCATCTTCAGCAGAGATCGCAAAGATCATTCGTAGTTCGGTGTACTTTTCTTCAGTCGAACTCGGATCATCGCTCGTCATCATCATCACCATCATCATCATCTTCATCGTGGAGACATTTGAAGTTTTTCGACGATTAGGTCAATTGTGGAGAGAAGATCTTTCTTCTTCTTTTCCATAAGGATTATCATCGTTTTGAAAGAAGAACGAAACTCTTTATTTCTGACAAAATTTTTCTAAAAAAAATATTCTCCGTGTTAAAACCACGGAGAATGACCATTCTCCGTGCTAAAATGACGGAGAATGACTATTCTCCGTTTTAAAAACCACGGAGAATGGCATTCTCCGTGTTAAAAACCACGGAGAATGATAATTTTCTATGGGTTTTAACACGGAGAATGTCATTCTCCGTGGAAAAGTGACGGAGAATGGCCATTCTCCGTCATTTTAGTACGGAGAATAGCTATTCTCTGTGGTTTTAACACGGAGAATGGTCATTCTCCGTCTTTTTTAATACGGAGAATGACCATTCTCCTCCATGTTAACACGAGATTGGTCATTCTCCGTGTTAATATTACGGAGAATGACCATTCTCCGTGTCAAAAAAGACGGAGAATGACCATTCTCCGTTGTAAAAAATGACGGAGAATGTCCATTCTACTGCGTTTTAACACTTGAATGACCATTCTCCGTGCTAAATTATACGGAGAATGGTCATTCTCCGTTTTATTTAACACGGAGAATGTCATTCTCCGTTTTATTTAACACGGAGAATGGCATTCTCCGTGTTTCTAACACGGAGAATGGTCATTCTTGACCATTCTTCGTGCTAAATTACATGGAGAATGGCATTCTCCGTATAAATTAAGACGGAGAATGGCCATTCTCCGTCTAAATTATGACGGAGAATGGTCATTCTCCGTGTAATTTAGCACGGAGAATGACCATTCTCCGTGTAAATTAAGACGGAGAATGTCATTCTCCGTGTTACTAACACGGAGAATGGTCATTCTCCGTGTAAATTAAGACGGAGAATGCCATTCTCCGTCTTACTAACACGGAGAATGACCACCCTCATGCGAAATTAACATTTTTTGTGTTCTAACACGGAGAATGGCCATTCTCCTGCATCTTATGGTTAGCTGAAACTTTGGAGGGCCATAACTTTTGACCGGGAGGTCGAAACGAGGTCCCGTTTGTCGCAAAATGAGCGTATCGTCGAGGAGACTGAAAGTAACAGTTTTTTTGTTAGACGGCCTTCCGAAATTTTAGAATCGCAAAAAATGATGTTTGGACCTCCGTTTTAGCACTTTTGCCTTTTGTCTCGGTCTTTCCGAAATTTTCCGACGAGTTTTTGAAGATTTTTGAGGAGAAAACCTAGATTCGAAAGTGAGCAGCGTATGGAAGAAGATGAAGTGTCGAAATATTTTTTTAAGAGCAGTTTCGTGGGTGTTTTCAATAAATTAAAAAGAAGGGCAAAAGGGTCATTTGGAACCCGTTTTGGATAAGTTTCTCTAATTCTGGGCACGCGATGAAAATTTTTTTAGCGGTGGATTTTACATAAAATTTTTTTAGTTTTTGGGCATTCCATAAATTCTCCCATAAAAATATTAGGCCTCAAATTGTAACTTTCCATAAAAAAGGGTAGGGGCGCACGCTAAAGCAACGCACATTCTTTTCTTCTTTCTTTTCCAATTCTCTCCCGATCCTTTCCCAAACCGTAACCCTAACCCTAAATTTAGAATCCGATCCCTTACCCTATATGGAGTTGTGCTCAAGTTGGGTGAGGGTTTTTCTTCCTCTCCTCAAATTCTAGGGGTTCTTCTTCCTCTCTCTCTCTCTCTCTCTCTCTCTCTCTCTCTTTCTCGCCATGGAGGGCTCCGCAGAGGAGACCGGGGCCCCGGACTCGTGGGAGATGGCGGATCTGGACGAGAGCGTGGGGAGGCTGATGCTCCTCTCCTCCTCCAAGAAGAAGAGCTCGGTTCCCTCAAATCTCGAATTCGCCGACGAATCGCCGTCGAATTCTGTTTCTGCTGCTGGTGCTGGTTCTTCTTCTTCTGGTGATGCGCTGGGCCAGGTCGATCAGTTCCTCCGAGAGGCTCTCGAGAAGCCTCGGGAGCGGCTTTCGAGTAAGTTCGTAGTTGTAAAAAAAAAATTCGGTTTTGAATAGATTGAATTTGGAGAATTATAGTTTTGAGTAACTAAATTCTCGTATCGAAGAACACACCCTCTATGTTCTCCTATTGCAGAACACACGCTCTATTGTGAATTATGGTAACTATGTGTCACATCTTGTCCATGCTTGTCCTTTCCTCTAATAGGGGTGACATTATCTTTATTTGCTATACTTTTGAAGTTTTGAATAATAAATCATATTTTTAGTTTTGTAACTATTATGCATGCTCCGAAGCCAGGCCTAAAGGACCCTTGTGCCTCTATTGTGCCTTGCGCTAAACATAGTTACCTGGGATGCGGTACGTCATTTGTCATGGTACGGGTTCATGAATGGGGCATGGTATTTGTCTTTATTTTTGGTACAGAGACGGTAGGGTGAGTTGGTTCCGCCAATTCGGTTTGCGGTATGCTTTAAAATTTTGATTGGGATGATACTAGTAACTTGTTCAAATTTGGCTAGATAATTGTGTCATATACGAAAAACCTTATATAAAACCTAAAATAAAAATAAATATATTACTTTACTCTATTCAATAAGATGTAAACTTGATTTTTTTTTACTCATACATCAATTTGGAACACATCATTCCGACTAAAATGATACAATGATAGCGTCAAATTAAAGCATATAAATAAACCATAAAATAAAACAAAACAAAATGTTATACGAGTTAGAACCTTCGTGAAGAATAACAAAGCTTCACAAAATCTCATTAAGCTCGTTCTATTCTTTGCATGAGCAACTTGAAAAGAGAGTGGTTCTCTGCATGAGCATCATGCAAAAGAGCGTGATGACTCATAAGCAATGAAGAAAAAATGGTATCAAACAAAGTCAAATTTCATAAGAAATATATAGCTACAAAACCTCAATTGACAAGAAATCTCACGTATTTTCCCTTTTTTTTGCATTGAAAGAATCTATTGAAAAGCAGATTTATAGTTAGATTTCAACGATTTATTCATATCGTCAAATTTAGTGATCCAGATCGAGTACCGTACTGATCCGGATTAGAAGGGTAGGTGTACTCGCTAACATGGTAGTCAAATGTGCGCCTCGGGCGTGACTCACATAAAGGTGCATCAGTTGTGCCTCGCACCTTACTAGGCGAGGCGCTTTTCTTCGGACGCATCTAAGGTGCGCCTTTCAGCATGTTACAACCAAGAAAAGACGCGTCTCATGTTTTTTGTTCTTTTATATATATATATATATATATATATATATATATATATATATATATAGGCAGGAAAATGACCCTTACCTCAGTGAGAGGGAGGTAGCCTTTTTCACGGTTATCGAAGTTGGTTACAACTGAACTGAAAAAACTAAAATTTACTAAAAGCGTGGTAGAAAAAATACAAGTCTCTTGTTGTTGTGTTGACTGTTATTGCTACTACTGTTCTGCTGGTTCAATTGATTATGTTTTAACCTATTTTTGTTGGTTTTAATATGCTATTTGGTTTTATTTTTTGCATTACTATTTTTTATTTTTTATGTATATTTTTATTATTATTTATTTTTGCGCCTCGCTTAGCTCAGGCGTGCGCGCCTTAAGTGCGCTTTGTACCTCGGACGATATGGACCCTTTGCGCCTCATGTGTGCCTTGCGCCTTTGACTACCTCGCCCGCTAACTAGGTTTTTAAAACGATTTTGTATTTTGTGTACGAGGGTTTTTGCTATGTTTTTGGTTTTATATTGTCATCATGTTCTTTTTTCCTGATATAACATGTATATTAGTCATCTTTACTTGAAGTAACGACAAGTGTTCTAAAAGCATCTGCCTCGCCACCTTAGGCTCTTACTTAGGCATTTAGGATACTTTGGCATTTAGGCAACTAATATTTAGACGGTGAGATCATGAGGCACGCCTCCTGGAATAGGAGGCACCTGCCCTAAATTGCGTAGGAGTGCTTCATGACGTGTATTAACTTAAATGTAACATGACCTAAGACATTTTTCAAATTTGGATCTGACCGCAGTCAAATAAAAGTTATAGATATTATTAATTATTTAATAAATAATGAAGTTTAAAGAGAAGAGAAGGAGAAAAGAAGGAGAAGAGGGAATATGAGAAAGAAGATTGTAATGGCTTGAAACCCTAGGTTGCATCTCATATGTATTTATATTGATAAGCAATGCATCCACAATTATTATTGTACTCTCATAAGATAAATAACAATAATAACTCTAACACCCTCCCTTAACCTGGAGGATATAAATCAGACATGCCCAGCTTGCTGCATAAATCAGAAAATAGACCACGAGCAAGTGGTTTGGTAAGAATATCACCCAATTGATTCTCAGACCGAACATAAGGAGTGACAATCTGTTTCTTTAGCAACAAATTATGAACAAATGGCAATCTACCTCGATATGCTTAGTGCGCTCATGGAACACCGGATTACTGGCGATGAAAATGGTTGACTGATTGTCACAATACATCTCCATAGGAATAGGAACCATAATTCCTATCTTATGAAGAAGAGACCGCACCCACATCATCTCAGAAGCTGTATGAGCCATCGCACGGTATTCGGCTTCTGCACTAGAACGAGCTATAACATTCTGCTTCTTACTACGCCATGTGACAAGATATCCACAAATGTACAATAGCCAGAAGTAGACCTCCTATCACTGCGACTGCCTGTCCAATCAGCATCACTGAACCCCGTTACTGTAAACAACTGCGAAGGTTTGTACAACAAACTCTTTCCCGGTGCACCCTTCAAGTATCGTAGAATGCGAGATATAGCCTTCTAATGTGGTTGCCGAGGGACATGCATAAACTGACTAACTACTCCAATTACATAGGTGATGTCTGGTCGTATAACAGTAAGATATTTAAGTTTTCCAACCAGCCGTCTACAATGTTCAACATCCTCAAATAACTCTCCATTGTCAGCATCAAGCTTGTCATGATAATCCATAGGAGTCTCAACTGGCCGACACTCTAACATCCCAGTCTCTGAGAGCAAGTCTATAACATACTTGTGCTGCGATAGATATACACCTTTTTTAGATCGAGCAACCTCGATTCCAAGAAATATCGAAGAAGATCCAAATCTTTAGTATGAAACTGACGACTAAGGTAGGCCTTCAAGTTTACAATCACAGCATAATTACTCCCAGATATAATGATATCATCAACATAAACAATTAACACAATAATACATGCTGAGTAGGAATGGCAAAATACTGAATGACATGATGTGGTGTGCCGAAGTCCATACTTAATAAGA
The DNA here is from genome assembly GCA_029216955.1 of Iris pallida. Lineage (NCBI taxonomy): Eukaryota > Viridiplantae > Streptophyta > Magnoliopsida > Asparagales > Iridaceae > Iris > Iris pallida. The sequence goes on from JANAVB010030219.1 coordinate 18,327,160, forward strand.
ACTTAACTGAACTTGTCAAACCGAGTTCGAGGTGACTGTTTCAGCCTATATAATGCTTTCTTCAATCGACATACAAGTTTTTCACTTCCAGCCACAACATACCCCGGTGGTTGATCATAGACCTCCTCCTTTAAGTCATCACGCAAGAAAACATTTTTTATGTTTAGCTGATACATAGGCCATCGGCAATTAACCGTCACAAAGATAAGAATCCGAACTGAATTCAGCCGAGCCATTGGAGAGTCTCCATATAATTCACATCATATGTATGAGTATACCCTTTTGCAACTAACTATGCCTTGAGGCGCTCAACTAAACCATCCAGATGATACTTAATAGTGTACATCCATCGACAACCCATTGTCTGCTTCCCAACAGAAAGTGATGTAAGCTTCCAAGGCAGATTTTGATGTAAAGCACACATCTTCTCATCCATTGCACTTTTCCAACTAGAAGATAGCATAGCCTGCTTATAAGTTTTGAGAATGGAAATGGAAGACAATGAAACAACAAATGCATGAAAGGTTGAAGAAGTACGGTGTAAAAAACATAATTAGAGATAGGATGTTTGTTCTTTGTGGTACAAATGCGTTTACTTTTTCTGAGAGCAATAGGAATATTATCTAGATCTGTGGTGATGGGAACAGAAGTCGCAGGCTCCGAAGCTGATTGGTTGAAGGTTGAATTTGAAGGTTGAATTCTGTAGAACCACTGGCATGTCCTTGGATCTTTGATAAAACTGTAAAGGAGAAATAGAGACAAAAACTGATTCATGAATGACCGAAAGTGGTATGGAAGATACCAAATCTGATGAAAATGAAATAAGACGATCTCCTGAGGGAAAGAAAGGGGTAGACTCAAAGAAGGTAACATATGCACTCACATAATACTTGCGTGACTGTGGACTATAACAACGCTAACCTTTTTGATACGAGGATAACCAATGAAGACACTTCAGAGATCGAGGAGACAACTTGTATCGATTAGGTTCCATGTTGTGAATCAAGGTATGAGGTGGGCTGGCCAGGGCCGACCAGGGCCCATTGTTGACCGGACTTGGGTCGGGCCGAGCTTAGCCCGGATGGTGGAGCGGGCCATGCCGGGTGGACCCGGAATAAAAAACTTCGAACCCAGCCCGGACCTAGACCCGGATAGGTTCGGGGCGAGTCGGGTTCGGCCGGGCCCGGGATAGCCCGCGGGTTGACCAACTTTAAAAAAAATTGACTTAGTTTTTAATTTATACTATACTTGTTTCTACTTCTAACACAAACTGATTTGGAACTATTGGTTAGCATAATAGTTGATAGGAATTTACTTTAGAAGTCCTGTGTCCATAAGCCCCCACTCCTATATTGGTTTTGAATTTTTTTCAAATTATGTTCCGGGCCAGGCTGGGCCGCGGGCTTGAAAAAACTGAACCTAGCCCAGACCCAGTGAGGAGTACGGGCCTGGCTGGGCTAGCGGGTCATTTCTTTGGACCTAGTCCGAACTCGAACCTGGTGGTATTATGGGCCGGGTCGGGCTGGCCCGTTGACCGGGCCCGGCTGACCCGGCCGGTTTTGACCGTACCGGTTCAGGACCGGGTTTCGGGCCGCCCGACCTAATACACACCTTAAGTTGTGAATAAAAGCGACACCCAAACACTCGAGGAGGTAAAAAAAATGAGGGACACCTGTATGTACTATGGAGAATGGAACTTGATTATTTAATACAGATGATGGCATGCAATTAATTAGATAACATGCAGTAAGAACGACATATGCCAATACTGTTTAGGGACATGTATGTTGAACATGAGAGTTCGAGCCACATCTAGAAGGTGTCGATGTTTGCGTTCGGCTATACCATTTTGCTGAGAGGTGTGAGCACAACCGGTTTGATGAATAATGCCACGATCAACATAGAAAGTGTTTACAGAAGATTGAGTATACTCTAATGCATTATCAGAACGCAAGATTTTGATGCATTTATCAAACTGAACATAGACTTCATTATTAAAAGTAGATAATACATTTGGAAACTCAGGTCTTTCTTTTATTAAATAACACCAAGTCATTCTGGAATAATCATCAGCAAAAATAACAAAATACTAAAATCTTTTCGGACTTTTGACTCTAGACGGACCCCAAATATCAGAATGAACAAGTTCAAAAGACTACAATTGACGACTTTCAACACGACGAGGAAAAGAACTACATCGATGCTCACCTAACTGATAAGCCTCACATTCAAGAACATAAACATGACTCAAACTAGGAACAACTTAACGCAACTAAGTCAAAGATGGATGACCCAAATGATAATACGCGGAGAAGTAGAAACAGAAGTGAAAGCCTTTTCAGGTAGATCCAAGTAATACAGTTCATCTCTTTCATGTCCCGAACCAATCATCTTCCTCGTCCTGAGGTCCAGACATGTTAGAACTTGATGACCCAAGAGGTGGATGGTGACTAGGTTGCTACAAAAGCAGGATTACCTATGTGTGCCATGGTTGTAGTAGGTTGCGAGGTGGTACTAGCAAGCACGTTCAACTTCTGGAGGATCTGTTCCAACGGAGATGATGTATCGGACGAGGAAGTCTGATTGAAACATGAAGTATCATCTCTAGGAGCAGAAGTGGCATATTCTCATCATGCACTTGATGTGCATATTCTGGTTTATCCCACTTGTCCTAACAGTAGTCTTCGATGTGACCGAATAGTCCACAATAGTTACACTCCCGTGGTTGGCCACGATCACCACCACGACCATGGCCACCACCACGATCATTGTCTCGACCACCATGACCACCTCCTCGACCAAAAAGTACGATCACCATCTCTACCACCACCACCACGTCTACCACCACCACCACTAGCAACTAGGGTAGAAGAGTCATTACTCGGCACCATAGAACTGTCACAGAAAGAAACGATTGAGATGGGAGAAAGTATCTGCCACCGTAGGTAATTGCTTTCCACCAAGGATCTGAGCCTTATAAGGTTCGAGCGCAGGATCCAAGCCGGCCAGGACAAGTGAAACATGAAACTCTTCCTTCTGTCGTTGAGCTTCCTTCAAATTAGTAGTAACATGATGATATTGTAGCAGTTCCTCCCACAAAGTCTTCTTTGAAGCAAAATATTCATGCACATGCTTCCCATTTTGCTTTGTATTAAACAAGAACTCGTACAACTCATAAATACGGGCCACATTCCGCTTCTGTGAATATGATTCTTCTAGATATGTCCAAATCTGTTTGAAGGATTCACACTACTGAACATTAAAAGTGATGTGCGGCTCCATACTATGCCACAACCGCGACATAACGTATGCATCAACACTCATGCAATCCTTATACCCGGTGGATGTTTCAGGCGGGGGTTCTTCCGTCAAAAACTTCTTTTTCGCCCTCAACACTACTTTGATAGTTTGCCCCAATTGAGTTTCACTGCTGTAATTGATTTTTTCAATTCATAATTATGAATTAACAATAAAAGGAGAACCACCTCCGCTACCACCACCAACACTATTAACATCGCCAGAAGATTCGGTTCCCTTCATATTTGCAGATGCAACAGAAAGAAGAGATCTCTGGAACCCTAGATCTCACAACGAACCACAACCAACAATGAACAATCGACGGTGATCTATGGTAACCCTAGATCTCATAAACGAACGACGAACGACGATTCATAAAAAGTAGATAAATAAGGAGAAAATTGAAGAGAGAATATGAGAAAGGAGAAAAAGAACTTTGAATATGAGAAAGGAGAAAAAGAACTTTGAAGAGAGAATATGAGAAAGGAGAAAAAGAACTTTGAAGAGAAGAGAAGGAGAAATGAGAAGAGAGAATATGAGAAAGGAGATTGCAAGGGCTTGAAACCCTTGGTTGCATCTTATGCGTATTTATATTGATAAGAAATACATCCACAATTACTATTGTACTCTCATAAGATAAATAACAATAATAACTCTAACATAAATTAATATAGATATTAGAGAATTTCAGAGGAATAATAAGCTTTCCTCTTCCCTTTTTTTTTTCCTAGTGTGTATGTGCTAACTTCTAACCTATTGTATCCTATCTCTATTTTCAACTACAACAAATACCATCATAAACAATATGTAATCTCTATCTCTCACCCTTTTTTATTTTTTACTCTATGCCAAGTTCCATGGATCTTGATATTGACGACAATTTATGACGGATGTTGATTTGTCTGATAGGTATGTCTTAATTTTTTTTCTTTTTTTTGACGATTTCTTTTTCCGTTTTGGAAGCACATACACTCAAAAATTTTGTGACGTTCGTGTCGTGTTGGACACGTATTGGACACACCACACGCATTCTAAAGTATACTAGGACGCTAGATTATGTATTGAATCTGTGTTGCCGTGTACGAAACTTGATATGTCATATTCATTGTCTATATGGTGGATTTAGGTAACCATGGTTCTGTCTCTCTAATTAGAGAGTCAATTTTTGCCATATACACACACACACACACACACACACACACACACACACACACATATACACGACTTCGGGTAACATAAGATTTAGTAACTACATATTTGTCTTAAGTCTTAACCTACCTACTGCACACCCCAAAACCCCGAAATGTAGTCTCGAGGCCCCTACCACGTCGACTTGAGCTCCCCTTGGCCTATCAGGGCTTTGCCACCTCGTGCCTGCATAAAAAGCTTGGTAACGACGAATAGCATGATATTCTGGACTGATTGTTCTTTCTGGAGAGTAGTTGTTTCTCATCGAGTCCGATATTATCTTGGTGTTAGTTAATTCAGCTACTTAACTCCCCTAATTTCTTTCTTCAACCATTATTCTATCAACCAGTTCTCTTATCTTGTGAATTAGTTTATGGTTTTTAGGTTGGCTGTTCCAGTTTTCTCATTTAGTCCTATATTCTCTTGGTATTAATTCATAAAGAACCGTTGCCAGTTTCAGTGTTGTAAATTTCGGTAGGCGGATTCGGTGCGGCAAAGGGGCGCCTAGCGCCTAGGCCGCCTAGGCGGCCGCACAGATTTTTTTTTTTTTTTTGAAGTTTTGGGTTTTGACTTTTGAAAATTTTTGATATTTTTTTAAAATTTTTTGAAATTTAAAATTTTATTTATTTATTATTAAATTTAATGATTTTGTATTATTATTTTTTTAGAATCTGAATTTTTTTTGAATTTTAAAAACTGTAATTTCAAATTTCAGAAATTTCAAAATTCAAAATTTTGAATTTTCCGCTTTGGCCGAACAGGCCGAACATGGGCCGATTTGGCCGAACAGGCCCGTCTAGGGCCGAACTGACGCCTAGGTGGCCGATTTGGGGGTTTTCGGTGCGGCAGGCGGCCGCCTAGTGCCTAGGAGCCGCCTAGGCCGATTTTTAGAACACTGGCCAGTTTCTAGGCATGAATCATACCTAGAAGCAACGTTAAATTATTCGGTTTTGTTACTTGCTTGATTGGAGACTGTGGAGCGAGCAAACGGTTTAACTTGCAATTACTTGCAAATAGTTGCAATACATAATTACTTCTTCTCAAAAGGAAAAAATTCTAATCAATAGCATAAGGAAATTACCTATAATAGAAGATCAAGGATCAACTATATGCATAGCTCTATTTTACAATACCAATTATAAGACATCAATCACTAACATAATTTGAATATCTATCCCAAAGTTGAACATAAATCAATAACAAAGAACCAACATTAATGGGAAGAGTTTAAACTTGAAAATTAATAACCCACATAGTAAAAATGACGAGGAAAATTGCAGTATAGAGATTTAACAGTATTAAAGATAAAACCACATATGAGCACAACAGTGTACTACATTACTATTATTTTGCTCGAAAAGGGAAAAAAAAGGAGAAGAGGGAAGAGGGCCACGCGTTCTACTTTGATTTTTTTTTTTATGGGTTCTAATTGCGTGTCTTTGGGGTTCTACCAAGCCCCACTTTAAATCCAACCTGCTAACCGATTAAGCAGGGTCAATTATCAAAATTCACCTTGATTAATCGTTTTTGGTTCTGACCGATGAATCATCACGAGCACATGATTTTCTACTTCGGTCTAGGCCGTCACATTATTGGACAAGTACTTAGCAGATCAATCCAGATTTTAGTAATGCTGCCCAGAAGCATTCCGAATTCATGCAAATGAGCAACCATCTGTACTTCATCTAGACTGTTGGAAGGAGAGAGATGATGACCTTGATCATTTTATGTGAAATTCAGTATATGGGTAAGCTGAGATTTACCTGTTATATGCATTATAATATTTGCAGATTCCAGAGCCTCATTGGAACAATTACAAGCTTTTGACCAAGTATCATGACTTACACCTGAGTTCATTGTAGTTGACTGTAAAATTGCACAGGCTGAATCTGGCCACATGCATCATAAATTCATAATTTTATTTTCTTTTTGATGAAATATTTTTCTTTAACCGTATCATATTTGGTTCTAGTATATTCCCAAATCTAACAGTACATGAGAGTCAGACTGAGCACACATCCTGATCTGTTAAATGTGTGTACTGTAAACTCAGTCGTTTTTCTGTTTATTGTGTAGTTTTGCGGATGGAGCAAGATGTTGAAAAGTTCCTTCGTGACCCTATTCAACAGCAGCTGGAATTTCAGGCCCTACCGACTTCCTATCTTCGGTTGGCAGCCCATCGAATAGCACAGCATTATTACCTTCAGTCATTGGTTTTGGCAGACAATAATTTGCCTGATGGACCTGGATCCATAATTGTGCTTAGAAAAACACCTGAAAGCCGCTTCCCTGCGGTTCGTCTTGCAGATATTCCTGTTAATCTACCACAGGAAGATGTTAACAGTGTCATGAAAGTTGCTATCAAACAGAGGCCACAGAAAGGTTCACAACATAGTGGCAACCCAAATACTCATTCTTCCAGGGGATGTCATCCAAAAACTGTTGAGGAAAGAAAAGAAGAGTATAACAGGGCACGTGCACGGATATTTAGCAGTAGCAGTAGCAGTAGTGGTGGCATCGTTACAAAGCCAGATAGTGTTCCAACTTTTGATGATAGTTTCCATTACTACCCCATAACAACATCAAGGTCGGATGAAAACTCTGTTTACGAAGGACATGAAGGTACACTGGAAAGGGGTTTGAGCGGTTCTTCTGGTAGCAGTAGATCAAATAGAAATAAAATAGAGAAAGAGCCAGTTGGCAGCAGATACAGACCAAGCAGTAGGGTAGCTATTTTCCGTGATCGTGAAGTAGAGCGCAAGGATCCAGACTATGATAGGAGCTATGACAGGTGAAATTTTGTGTCAATTGCTACAACATTTTTTCTTTGCTAATTACCTTTTAATAAGACTCGCTATGTTGTCAAAAGTGCGCTTAAGCGCCGCTTGCCGCTTAAGTGAGTTTTAGAATTAGGGGGCCTTGCTTAATGATTTTTCGCCCCAGAAAAGCGATCAACGCTTAGGCGTTGCTTAGTAGTGCCTCGTCTAGCCTTAGGCACCTCGCTTAAAGATTTTTTTTTTATTTTTATAAACCGAACCAAAGCTTTTGTTATTTACATAGTTGGGAAACTTTAAGTAGGAACTTTAGAGACTTAGCTTTTATGTTAGATGGTATTTTGATGACTACGTAGTATGTATGCATTGTGTGGCTTGTAGTTTGCATTTTGATTCTAGTATTTATATTGTTACTTTGCTTGATTCATGCAAATACTAGTAGGATTCTATGAATATACTAATAATTGGTATTGTTATTCATGCATATACTAGTAGCATTCTATGTATATTGAAAGTTATGTATATAAAGAGTATTTTACATGTAGGAGCAAAAAAAAGTGAGGTGCTAACTAAGCGCCGCTTAAGCGAGGTGACAGCCTCCCTTGCCTCGCCTCGCCTCACCTCACCTCACCTCACCTCACCTCACGCTTAATACAACATAGAGACTTGGTTATCTTGATGACATGTTATGTACCAGATATATCTTTTTACAATGTTGATCATGTTACCTTATTCTATTGTAAGTAGATTACAGTGATGCATTTTCAAATGTTAGATTGCAATTTTTACATTATCAACTTGAGATGAACCTTATGCCTTCTGAATTATTAGTTCAAAGTTCAAACATCATCATTATCACCACCACCACCATCACCCAAGCCTTTTCCCTATCATCCAACTTCCACCACCAGACCTTTTCCCTTCAGAATGGGCTAATCTACTATAAATATATAAAGCATACTTATTAAATCTGAGTGCCACTAGTTCAAAATGGAAGCTCAAAGCAGTAGGTCATATTGCCCTGCTAAATACATACAAGTATTATCATTTTGTTTCTACTAGTCCAGCAAATTGCCATGCAAGTATCAGAGCTAATTGCTTTAGGGTGCGTTTGGTATACGGAATACTATATAGCCGGGAATTCTATATTCCTGGGAATCAAATTCCAAGGAATTAAATTTTCTGGAAAATTACATTCTCATGTTTGGTGACTATATAAATATTCCCGGGAAAAAAATAAAAAAAATGAAAAAATGAAAAAAAGTAAAACAAAAACGAAAAAAACGTCAAAAAAGAAAGGGGAAAAAAGTAAAAACGAAAAAAAAAAACGATAAATATCGAAAAAAAAAAACAAAAAAAAAAAAACGAAAAACGAAAAAAAAAAAAACGACCAAAATGCAAAAAGACAAAAGCCAAAAAAAAGGACCAAAACGACAAAAAACGATAAAAAAGACCAAAAAAAACAAAAAAACGATAAAAAAGACCAAATAACAACAAAAGCGACATGAAGCAACAAAAATGGCAGAAAACAACAAAAAATGATAAAAAAGGACAAAATGAAAAAAAAACAAAAAAATGACAAAAAAACAAAAAAATGACAAAAAAAAGACGACCAAAAACGACAAAAGACGACAAAAAAGACAAAAAAGGACAGAAAATGACAAAAAACGAACAAATTACTAAAATACGACAAAAAACTACTAAAAATGACAAAAAGGACAAAAAACAACAAAAAAGAGACGATGACAAAAAAGACAAAAAGCAACAAAAAAAAAAAACGTCAAATTTTTTACTAAAGAACGACAAAAACGTCAAGAAGGACAAAAAACGACAAAAAACAAAACAAAAACTAAAAAAAAGGACAAAAAATGACACACCGGTATAAGACGACAAAAGAGAAAAAAGGATAAATGACAAAAAGCAACAAAAAACGACAAAAAAAAAGATAAAAACGACAAAAAACAACAAAAAGCAACAAAAAAAGACCAAAAGGAACAAAAAAAGACCAAAAGGAACAAAAAAAGACAGAAGGGCAAAAAAAATACTAAAAAGACAAAAACAACAAAAAAGACAAAAAGCGGTAAAAACGACAAAAAAGAGAAAAAAGGACAAAAAAGATAAAAAACGACAAGAAGACTAAAAAACAACAAAAAACGAAAAAAATACAAAAAAACGAAAAAAGGACCAAAAAGCGACAAAAGCAACAAAAAACAACAAAAAAAAACCGATAAGAACGACAAAAAATGACCAAAAAGCGACAAAAACCGACAAAAAACGAAAAAAAACGTTCAAAAATGTTCAAAAAAGTAGAAAAAGTTTAAACAAATTTTTTTTTGCCTGGGCAAAAGAAAAATATTCACCTATTCTTAAGGGATAGGATTCCCATGTTTTATGGGTAAACTATTTATCCGAGTATTTCTAATTCCTTGGAATAAATTTTTTATAGCTCAAACAAACATGTTAATAGATTCCCACCCTAAATTTTCCCAGGAATAAAAAAATACCGTGTACCAAACGCCCCCTATCATAAATTGTAATCGGACATGATGCTTTCAATTTACCAAGGTCACGTATAATGTCTTCTTATGAGATTTTTCTTTTTATACGCTCCATTGCTAACAGTGAAAGGTATTTCTAATGAAATGTCTCTCTTTCAGTTATAATGGTAAAGGTGTTTACATATTAAACGTCGAGATCTTTTGGGTTTCTTGTATACCATAGTTTATTTTATATCAAATTAGCTTCCTAACTAGACACCGTTGGTTGGATACTTGCTGGAACCTTGGAGGTAACACTTATGGTAATTCATGAACACCATGGAGTTTCACTTGCATGTTAAAATGATTACTTCCAAAGACGTAAGATTCGCTACAGGTGTTCACATCGGCAATGTCAATGACTCAACATAATGGGGTTATTGTATACCAAATCTTTTTTAATATCAAACTAGTGTCATAAAATTGTCTCTGGAGGTATCTAGAAGTTTCAGACGAGAGATTCCTGAGAATCATGTGAAACCTGATTCTTAGGCGACTATAACCTATGCATAGGAAAATGTCTGTAGTATGAATAGAAAGGAAAATCAACTAAATCAAATGGGCACAGGTTGACACAAACTGACATATGCTAGTACCTGACATGATCAGATTTTGACATCTTTCTCATCAGATAGCCAACATCGAAATGTAGGGACCAGATCATCTTAATGTGATGACGTCTTTAAACTTTAAAGAGCCTTAATTGTCCAGATAAATTGGTTATACCAAAATTCCCAAACTAGCTATCAGTTTTTATTTATTTATATGTAGATGTTTCTTTACATTTTCTTGTCTACATGGTATCTTTCCTTTCATCCAAGGCATATGACAGGCCTAGACGAGAGACCCTTGTATTTTAGTTTATCAAGTATGCATATTAAATTATACAAAGTAATGTAACTTGGGATAATGTTTTGGTATTAAATAAATATCGCTGCTCATTTTTGGTACTCCAATGTGATGTAGTATTACTGTTCAACCGATCTAGGGTTAAGTTTGGAAGCATAAGATAGAAATATTTGGTTGCTTTTGGTTGTTGGGAAAGTAGGGAAATGAAAGAGAAAATGAAAGAGAAGTATTTTGCTTGTTTGGTTTGAGAACAAAAAAATCAATTAGATAATGTGAAAAATGGGATAAAAAAAGAGAATGGTGGAAGGAGGTCAGCGGCAACCGTGATTGCCTGCCTATCGACTGAGCTGCCTGTTGTTGCGATGGAGGGAGGTCGAACTCGATGGTTAATATCAAAGGATTGACAGAGTGGACAAAAAGCCCACTAATTTTTTTACTTTCACATTCTCCTAATCCTTTTTTTTTTCCTTGTAACAAAACTTCTTACATGTAAGAAAAAGCTTTTTCCAATCCATTTTCCTTTCCTTTTCTTTCCTTTCTCCTAATTTCCCACCAACCAAAGTCAACCTTAGAAATCATGGTTATGAGTACCCTATAAATTACTAGTTACACCCGTGCCTCCGGCGCTCCTTGATAATTCGGTTTTTGAAATTACTTCTTATTTATATCATTTAATAATATTTTTATTAGTTTTAAGGTTTTTTTATTGACATATGCATTGTCATATTCGTAGCCACTTGATATACCTCCTATCTTTTAATTGTGACCATTCTTTATCCTTTTATGTTTTGGCGGGAAACACAACTTTCCTTATTATATAGATGGTTATAACATAAGGAAATGAGAGGTTGATTTGGAAGCTTTGGTAGTGTTTAATCATTGAGTTTATAAACAGCAAGAACCAAGGTTTCAGATATCGAATATCGGTCCTGGGGTTTGTCGTACTGGAAATCGGACGATATACCATACATATTAGACAATATGGATCCATAGCGTATAAAACAATAATTCACTTCATATAAACATGAATAACAAAATTAAAGTTGTCATATAAATCTAAAAATACCCTTAGATAGTTTTAGTAATAAACAACTCAACCATCCTTCAAACTAATAATTAAGCAAATTTCTTCTTCATAATGTTAGCTAAACTGAATATTTAAAAGCATCTAAAAAAAAAAGAGAGGAGAGGGATCCTGGTCAAATAAGGACTAAGAAAACAATTTCTTATTGAGTGTTAAAGTTTAGACCCACGAATAAAAAATGATAATTTTCTATTGGGTTTAAACCTACAAACTTAAACCTTTATAATGGTCAACACGGTCAAGTTTGGCGTGTATACTGGTCAAATATCGGCCAGTATATTTTAATCCTAGTTTTTTGAACATGGTCCACTATATCGTATGACTTCAAAACCGCTATATCGGTCAAACTGGCCGATAACAAAAACATTGGTAAGGAGTGGGTTTTATAGTGGGGCCTAAGGAGCCTTTAAATCTCAAAGGTGTAAGGAAGGGTCTGGGATGTTGGGTATGGTTGCATAGTTTAGGAAGGGAAAGATAGAAATTAGATGATGGCTATATTATTGGGTTTAAAAGGTATATATGGGATTTAGGATTTTAGCGGTAGTTGGGTTGAACGACAAATAAATCTGACAGTGTTCGTCTTGGAAAAAAATTTATGTTAGATGGAGATAGAACCATTTTTGGATGAAGTTGTTGTTGTTGTTGTATGGAGGTAGAACTGATTCCTATCGCATTTCAGATAGCAATAACAAGGTTCTAAATGGCGGTTTGCGAGTGCGCAGCGGAGAGGGTCTATCTACCGTCTAGTCGCTTGATACATTTTGGACTTTTTTTTTACTATTTTACCAATTTTTTTTTTTTTTTTTTTTTTTTTTTGCATAATATGCATATTTTAAAGGTGTTTTATGCATAACTAAGTTGTAGAACAAAGATTTATGAAGTTTCAGTCTTGTAAAAGTGAACCATATGTCCATAATGCTTCAGAACTATTTTGTCAAAATATCTAGTCAGGTATTGCTCCGCCTATGCCGCCTCAACTCCGCCTACGCCGTTAAATCTCTGCTGGCCGCCTACTCTACTGCCAATATGATAAAAGCAGTGCAGAGAGGGGCCGCCATCTAGAACACCGACAAATCATCAATCGTCCGCTCGTTGATAATCCTATGGCCCGTGTGAATATCACCAAAACCTCATTACACTGGAAGGTGGACAATTTCTATTATATCGGCGACGGGAAGTAGTTCTACCCCTAGGCAGTTTATTCCTTTATTTTATTTCGGTTGAGTTGTTTCGCAGGAAAGGAGAGGCAGAAAAAGTTCAGGGCCCGTTTGTATAGGTTTTCTAAAATTTGGTTCTGAAAACAATTTTCAAAGAAGATTTTACGAAGTTATTGTCTAAGTATACAAATTATGACTTTGCGTTTGGTTACTTTCATCTGAATTTTTTAAAAAAATTTAAGATTCTGTTTGGTAAAATCTTTTTAGAAAATCTTTTTTAATACAATTTTAAAAAATATTTGTAGTTGTGCGAAAAAAATTGTAAAAAATTTAATTTTTTTTTTGGAGAGATGCACGGCTGCGCGGTTCCAATCTCTAACCGTGTCCACGGTTGCTCGGGTCCAATCTCCAACCGTGTCCACGCTTGCTCGGGTCCGACCCTGAGGCAGTAGCACCAGCCCCATACTGACACTCTGCCAGCCCCACATTGACACTCTGCCACCGTCACTGCCACTACTGGTAGCGCCGAGCACCACCGATTTGGCAGATTTTTTTCCCTTTTATATTACCAACATTCAGAAAATAAAAGGAAACATTGATGTACATAAAAGTTTCATCTTGGCTATTAAGAAACGAACAAGTTCACCAAGAATGTCATGTGATGCATTGTTAAAGAACACATACTGTCTAGATAAATCTAAAAAATAGTGAATACATCCATTTTTGACAACCTTTTTTTTTTTTGCAATTTTTATTTATTTGGCAGATTTTCTACTCAGTAAATGAAAAGAGAGAATTTTATCGTTGCTACTAAAAAAAATTAGAAGTTCACCATTAGAAGAACATACTTTGATAAGAAAAATAAAAAAAGAAAAACTTTCTTCTTCGACTTCTCCAGCACTAGAAGCTCGTTGCCCTTGTCTCGGAGTCTCCGCTCAGGGGAGTCGATCCTTGTTCGTTCAACCTTTACGACGTCGGCGCAGTCGAGTCCATGCAAGCGGAGGCGGTCGAGCCTGAGCGTGGAAACGCTCCAGTCCGGCTCGTCGGACGAGAAGCGGGCGACAGCCGTCCGGATCCGGCTGATCGCGAAGCACCGGTCGGTAGTGGGAGGGCTCGTTCTGACAACGACGTTTCTCGAGTGTCGCGGGCCGCTAGAGGTCCATCCCATTCTTCCGGTGAGACCGTGCACCACTGCACGTGCATTCCACGCACGTGCGAGCACATAGAGCCGAGTGCCCGACCGTCCTCTAGATGATGTGCTTGGTCGTAAGCCCAACTCGGCCCTCCGTGAGACCCAACTCCTCCTCCTGGCCATGAAGGAGAAGGAGAAGGAGAAGGAGGAAAAAGAGATGTGAAAGAGTCAATTTTTTTCCTTCCTAAAACAGTTTTTATGTACTCTCCCAAAATAAAGTTATAACATCGGTTTCCAAAATTTTTTTGGAAAGCGGAATGAGTGGACCCAGCCAAATACGACTGTTTTTATGTTTAAACTCAAAATAGTGAGTTTAAAAATGTATCCAAACAGACCCTCAGTTGCAGAAACATACCTCTGCAATTTGGCCTGCTACCCACAAACATAACCCTCTACTGCATTACGGTAGAGGAGAGAAACCTTATATTTTTATTGTTATTTTTTTAAATTAATGTTAGATTTTGGCCTTTAAATATGCACTAAAGATGACCTTTAGTCAAATAAGAGATAAGCATGTCTAAGTTCTAATCCAAATTCGTACCCTAATTGAATTCAAATTCCTTAATACAAACTTTTTGAGGTGAATCTAAATGCAACTGAAGTAAAACGGAAATAAAAGAACCTAATATATGGTTCCCATTACCATACCACCTAAAGCCATTGTTTCGTTCTGAAGCGGGATAATGGGATGTGCTATATAGTATATACAGATGAGTAAGATGTGACAGTGACCAGTGTTCTTAGAGGTGGTGTCCGTTGCCGCTAGGTGTTTTGGACGCTTTAGTGTATATAGGCGGTGCGGTCTGGAGGTCTCCACCTTGGCATGAGGTGGCCTTTAAATATGCACTAAAGATGACCTTTAGTCAAATAAGAGATGAGCATGTCTAAGTTCTAATCCAAATTCGTACCCTAATTGAATTCAAATTCCTTAATACAAACTTTTTGAGGTGAATCTAAATGCAACTGAAGTAAAACGGAAATAAAAGAACCTTTAGTCAAATAAGAGATAAGCATGTCTAAGTTCTAATCCAAATTCGTACCCTAATTGAATTCAAATTCCTTAATACAAACTTTTTGAGGTGAATCTAAATGCAACTGAAGTAAAACGGAAATAAAAGAACCTAATATATGGTTCCCATTACCATACCACCTAAAGCCATTGTTTCGTTCTGAAGCGGGATAATGGGATGTGCTATATAGTATATACAGATGAGTAAGATGTGACAGTGACCAGTGTTCTTAGAGGTGGTGTCCGTTGCCGCTAGGTGTTTTGGACGCTTTAGTGTATATAGGCGGTGCGGTCTGGAGGTCTCCACCTTGGCATGAGGTGGCCTTTAAATATGCACTAAAGATGACCTTTAGTCAAATAAGAGATAAGCATGTCTAAGTTCTAATCCAAATTCGTACCCTAATTGAATTCAAATTCCTTAATACAAACTTTTTGAGGTGAATCTAAATGCAACTGAAGTAAAACGAAAATAAAAGAACCTAATATATGGTTCCCATTACCATACCACCTAAAGCCATTGTTTGGTTCTGAAGCGCATTACGGGATAATGGGATGTGCTATATAGTATATACAGATGAGTAAGATGTGACAGTGACCAGTGTTCTTAGAGGTGGTGTCCGTTGCCGCTAGGTGTTTTGGATGCTTTAGTGTATATAGGCGGTGCGGTCTGGAGGTCTCCACCTTGGCATGAGGGGTGTCCACTCAAGCCGACCTCGTGCAACCTTTGTCAAGCGCATTGAGTTAAATATGATGTCCCACATGTCATTTTCTTTTTGACTTTGGAGTCTGGTCAAATGCTAATAATTTAAAGTCAGTGTTCTAAAAATCGGTCTAGGCGTCGCCTAGGCGTTGTTCGACCTCCTAACGCACCGAAAACCACCTAGTCGGCAGACCTAGGCGCCAGTTTGGCCCTGTTCAGCGCCTAGGCGGCCCTGTTGGGCTAGGCGGAATTTTTCAAAATTTCAAATTTGAAATTTAAAAAAAATTGAGATTTAAAAAAAATTAAAAAAAAATCAGATTTTAAAATAAATTCAATTTTTTTTTTAAAAATTTCAAAAAAATTTCAAAAAAATCAAAAATAAATTCGAAAAATTCAAAAAAAAAATTCAGAATTCAAATTTCTAAAAAAAACAATTCAATGCGACGGACTAGGCTCTAGACGGCCCTCCGCCGCACCGATTCCGCCTAGCGAAATCTATAACACTGCTTATATATATTGTTAATACTTTAATAGATATTTTAGAATAGAAAAGAAGCGAGTACCTTCGCTTTTTGCCTCCCTATTCTTTTCTTGTGTTTTTCTTTTTTCCTAGGCCACCAAACAGTGTTCTAAAAGGCGGGATTAGGCGGCACCTACGCGCTGGGCGGCTACGGTCCTCCCAAGATTCTGCCGGAATCGGATCCCAGGCGGTCCGGGGAAAAAAGCGGCCTTAGGCGGCTCGAGGCGGTGGGGCGGTCGCCTAGGCGTTTTGCAATTTTTTTTAAAGTCAAGGATCCGACCCGAAATCCGAAACCCAATAACTCTTACATACCTAAATGAGATCAGCAGCAGTCGCAGTCCAAAATTTTTGAAGAAAAGAAGAAGAAAGAAGACGCAGCAGCAGCTGGCAGAAGAAAAAGAAGACGCAGCAGCAGCAGCCGACAGAAGAAGAAGACGCAGCAGCAGGAGCAGCCAACAGGTTAGGGCTTCTTCTCTTCTCACTCTTTTTCTTTTCCAGTCTTCTTTTTCTTCTTCAGTTCTCCTCAAGGTTGTAGAAGAAGACTTTACTTTTGCTTTTTCTTCAATGTTAGAAGAAGACTTTGCTTTTGAATGTTCACGTGAAGGAATAAATTGAAGCTTCAACAGAAAAAAAGAAGAAAAAAAAATGTGCACAGTGACTGGAAGAAGAAAAAAGAAAAAAATGACATTTTAGTGTGACTTGTATTGTTATTGTGCACAGTGATTGGAAGTGACTGGAAGAAGAAAAAGAAAAAAGGTGCACAGTGACTTGTAGTGGGTCAGTGAAATTTTTTGTGTGTCGTCCAGTGACATTTTATTGTTATTGTGCTCAGTGACACTGTATTGTTATTGTGCACAGTGACTGGAAGAAGAAAAAGAAAAAAAACGTGACATTTTATTGTGAACAATGAGTTTGTGCACATTTTATTGTGAAAAAATGAGAGGTTTTGAATTTGGGGTATAATTTTTTACTTAAGCATATTTTTAATTCCTATATATTTTTTTTTTACTATGCGGCGACCGCCTAATATTAGGCGCCGCCTAGGCGGCCTAGGCGCTAGGCGGTGGGTGGCCGCCTGCCTACCGCCTAGCGCCTTTTACAACCTTGCCACCAAATAATATTTTTGATTTCGATGTGCAATGGCAGTCGACATCATGTACATATATCTCACCCTCGTTCTTTCTTACTCGGTCTCTCTTACATTGGCTCTCTTTTTTGTTGGTTTTCTTGTGCCAATATCCAAGGATCGCAATGTTGGCGGTTGACTTCCAAAACTCTGATGGTTTTTGATCTCTGCAGCAAATCACACAACCACACCGACACCCACAGATACACTCTCTCTCTCTGATGTTCTGCATCAGAGCCTCCCTTTTTTGTTTTGTTAGATTTTTGTTCTCTCGAAGAGGGTGTTTCCCTAGGTTCCTCACACCTATTGTATGTTTTTAATTATTTCCCACTTTATGTTTTATATATTAAAACTTCAATTGATGTATACAATATTAATTTATGGTTAGAAAGATCCATATTAATATGATTGGTTGTTTTTGATTCAATACGTCATATGCAATTATGCCAAATTAGTGATACTTTTGTAGTTGCTTCTTGATTTAACACTTTATTTCAATTAATGTTGATGCCAAAAATCCTCTATTGCATGGACATGGACAAGACAACATGGTCTTCGTACCCGTATCGTGTCCAAACCCATGTTTGTATCCGTTTTCATACAACATAGGTAACTACCTTTGTACCTATTTGAGAATGTCCGTATCATATATTCGTGTCAGTGTCCATATCTTTTCTGTATCCGTGTTCGTATTCCTAGTCATGCAACATTAGTACAAATCTCAAACTTATGTATACACAACAATTCAGAGGATTAAAGTCCCAAACCACAACACAATGTCCTAGTCATAAGCTTGTCCTAACTTTTACCTACTACACACCCTTAAATTTAGTCTTGAAGCTCCCTGACTAGGCCTTTTGGTCCTCGGCGTCATCACCTCGTACAAGTTTAACAACCTTGGGTATGGTCTAACATACATTTTTTGCAGTAAATACCTTAGAAGTCAGAATTTTCTAGGAGGCCAACGAATCTCACTAAGAACCTCGATTTGACGGTTCTTACTTAGGAGCGACTTGGGAGCTCTTTTTTTTCCATGACGAGAGTTTGTTTTCCCGATGATGGACGGCGACATGAGCGTTTCTCATACATGGACCAAAATTTTAAAAATTAATACACGTTTATCGAAGTAAGAAGAAACTAAGGATTACTTACCTTGACATCATAAAATTGCCATGTGAATGATCTCTCTGTAATTTTGAAGTGAACTTTATAAATTCTAAATAAATATTAAGATATCTATAAATTTTGATAACAATAATTAATAAACATTTTTTTTATTAGCGCATGCTCTCATCGTACTCCCAACTTTAGACTCTTCTAAGTAGTTGCGCTCCCCGGCCCCGCTCCCGGCTTCTAAGGGAATCAATACCACCATAGTGTTTTTATAGCAATACTTGGGATATGCAAATGGGAAGCACTATATCAGTACTTGATGGAGAAAGGGTTATGGGTCCCCTCTATTTTCTTTTAAGGGTACTAATTTTTAAGGTTACTTGACAAATGTAATTTGTTAAGTTTTACGTATTCACCAAGAAATGGGTAGGCATTCTGAGAGCTTTGTGGTGTTGGCTGTGATGTCTCCGATGCTACTTTTTGACCACTTTTTTACTCATGAGAGATTCTGTTCTTTGTTAATGGTGACAATAATAACATGCTTGAGAACCTCTTCATGCTGATGAACATTTGATATTTTGTTGTAAATTAGTTGTTTAAGCTCATGGGGACAATGCACATCTTTTCAGGTATATGCAAAGATTTGATCCTGGTTTTGGATTCGGTGGAGCACCCTACACCATTCAACCACTATTCTCGCCTGCAGTGAACTACAATACAGAATTTCCTCAGCTTGGATCTGGTCATAGACCACAGATATCAGTTGAACATCAGCCTCGACCCTTTCAACACATGCGTGGAACCTGGACAGCAACATCAACACCTGGTGCAGTTGGTTATGGTCCTCCTGATGCTATGATGCCTCCATTTAATCTCAATCGTGTTGGCCCTCATCCCACATCTTCAATATATATGCACTCATCGCAATATTCTGTTCCCTTGCGCCCTGGAATGTCTTTTGTCCTTCCTCATGAACATGTCCAACCGTTTGCGCAGGTGTGTTACTTATTACATCTTTGTTTTTCAGTGTTTTGCTGATAGTTTTGAATGGTGATGTTACTGGATTTCTCATCCATATTGCTCTTTGGTACAATGTTTTTAGTTATGGCGGCTAGTTCTTGAACAAATATACTGCTATCATGCATCTCTCTTATTTTCTATTTGAGGAATAAATCTGGTGGTTGGGGTGTGTGTGTGTAAATTAATGGTGGGGGTTAGGAATGTTTTAATATGTATATTTAATCTATTCCTCCACAGTTAGTGTGAATGTACTTGCTTATGGCAAGGTGTATCAGAATCAAGGTTTTAACGGGTAAAGTGCATTTAAACCCTCCTTAGATTTGCCTCGTTAGTAAAATAAGACCTTTTAGAAAACTTAAGCAGTTTGCACCTCCTTAGATTGCCCGTGTGTGTGTAAATTAATGGTGGGGGTTAGGAATGTTTTAATATGTATATTTAATCTATTTCTTTTTACATCTCCTGTTACACCCCTTTCTGTACATCCTTCCAAATTATTCTCTTTTTTTCCTCGTATACTTTTTTTCCATCTCCTTCACATACCTCTCTTTCCAACCCACTCTTCCCGTATGCATCCTTTTTTTTTTCTTTCCCTTTTTTTGAAATTATAAGGTATGCATCATCTTTTTTTTTTAAAATAATAGGTATGCATCCTCCTTTTCATCCCCTTTGATTTTTTGGGTTAAATTATAAATAATATATAATCCCTAATACCTTTGCCCTTACCCGAGCCTATGTTCACCCCCTCCGCGCCACCTCCAAAGCTACCTCTACCTTATCACCCCTCATCCCAATATAAAACCTAACCTACTTCTCTGACTTTACCATCATCTTTGTGATCTCATATAGAATGATAAGATGTACCTTTGGGCGGGAGGATGACTTTTGGACATCAAACAACACCATAACAAAAGAATAAAATAAAATAGAAAACCCCCTTTGAATAAAAATCAATAAGTAGTATAATTATAATTATTAATAGTAATAATTTTCTAATATATTGATATAATTAATTTAACATTTATTAATATGTGAATAGTATGAGAGAATTACGAAGTGTCAATACGATCTCATGATCTCAAAATTCAACCTTAACTAGGAGTTATAATCTAAATGACAATCATAGTATTAGGAAAAAAGCCCCTTTCAATCAATAATTAGTAATATAATTATAAAAATAATAATTTTGTAAAATATTGATATAATTAATTTAACGTATATTTAATTTTCTAAAATATTGTTATAATTAATTTAACATATATTTAATATGCCAATAGTATGAAAAAAGAATTGAGAAGTGTCGATAGGATTTCAAATTCCAATCTTCACTAGGATTCAGAATCTAAATGACAATCGTAGGATTAGCAAATTCTACTGAAATAACAATCATTTGGACTTTTAAATAAAATCCAGACTCGATTCTCAAATGCATGTTGGCTAAACCCCCTAAGCGTTTTAAAATTGTAGGGTGAAAACAGAGCACATAAAATTTAACTTCAACCAAATGTCAAAGAGAAATGAGAGAGGGGAGTACACCTTGATGGACGATGGATTTTTAGGAGCCATACTTTTCGGTATTTAGGATAAGTAATTCATCATGATGAAGAGATTGAGAAGGATATTCATAGAATTAAAACCTGAGGGTTGAGATGGGAGAGTGCTTCTAGATGCTTTGTAGTCGCAAGCTACTGTTGAAGTTTGAAGGAAACTTTTACATGACAACTATAAGATCAGCCATACTTTATGGATCCAAATGTTGGGCAATCAAAAGATAGAAATGAGTGTAGTTGGAATGAGAATGTTAAGATGAATGAGTGACACTACATTGGAAGATATAATAAGAAATGAGCATATTCGTGCTTGTTGCTAGCTGTTGCAGCTTGGAGGATTTGTGCAATGGAATTACAAAACTGAAAGCTTAGTATTCTTAACCGCTATATCGGTCCTTCAAACAGGAAATTGTCGTCCCCTGCCTCAATTCCACAATCACAATCAAGGGTAACATAAGGTGTTTGCTGCTGATCCTTTCACCGGCACTGGAAAGATCTGACAAAACAATAATATCTCCTGAGCCTGCCACTGTTACGAGGTGTAGTCATCCTCTGGTATGGATTTGGGGCTACTTGCTTTTTCTTTCCTCGGAGTAAGAACTCGTCTAAATTGTTTTGGAATTGCGCAGCATAGACCTACTATATGCCTACTTAGGAGCGATGGGATATCTAAAAGGAGCTGCTAGAAAAAAAGGGTAGGCCTAAATAAACTTGGATTAAATCTGTAACAAATAGGGTTTGCTAGCGTTACAATGGAAATGGCCCTTAATGGAAGAAAAGGATTGAAATGGCTGACCAAATTTTTTGGGATAAATGCTTTGTTGTTGTGTTGTAGCAATCATCCTCTCTTGACATTTTTTATTAATCCAAAGTTAGTCTATCATAATAGTAATGATCTCCCTTCTCTTTTCATTTCTCTCTTTTATCTCTGTAACATGTGCTTATACTTCTTTCCCCCTTGTGCAGACTCATCAGCATCAATCTGAAGCGAGTTTTGGGTTAGCCCGGCCCCGGTAAGGGGCTTGGGCATGCCTGCACCTGCCAGTGCGAATTCTAGGCGCGAGATATTAATAGCTTCTGTTGAGGTTTCTTGTACTGGCAGGAGATTGCAGGCAGTCGGACCGAGGTTGACTGGAGCAGTGTCTTATTTTCTCAACTTACTATCACTGTGCTCCAGTTTTCTCGGGTTTGTTGATGCTTGCCTGATGGATTTCAGGAAGTGCATATGGTCTTCTACATTGTCGAGCCGTTCACAGGCTTTAGAAACTCACTGCATGTTCGACAGAGATTAGATACATTTGAACTGCTTTGTAAGCTGTTATACTGTGTAACAGAGGTTTGCTTCTTGTACTTTGGATTTTATTCTTTGAATTTTCATTTGAATGCCTGAAATTTGAAATTTTGCATACTTTGCTTGTCAGCAGCACCATAGAAGAAGGTCGCCCTCAAATTTATGATGCATTTGAATATTTGGGGAATGTAATTTGGATGTGGAAAAAGACGAGAGCACATGGAAGATTTGGTGCGCGTTACAAGATTTAGGAACTTACCATACTCATTCAATGTGATTTATAATCAAAATTCTTTGCTTTTCACCACTCTTTTCATTTATCGTCGAAGGTCGTGTAATATAAGCTGGCTACCATCTGAAGAAGAATATTCGGGTTTTTTTATCCTTGCAAAGTTTTAATAAGTTTTCTTAGTAATGTTTTCATATGATATAATTATTAGTTGAACTAGCGTGAAGCTATTTTCTAGTCTGAGATATGATGTGCCTTCTAATAATTTTTGATCTTATCATTGATTCATTGGCAATGTTGGCTGTCAAGAAAATTCAGTTTTTTTTTTTGTTGGGTGAGAAGAACCCGAGTTATGCGAATATGTTATTTTCTTCGTATCTTTGTGAAATTCAAATTTGTGGTCCAGCTTTGCTGTACGACATGCAACTAGACAAATGTTGGGCATTTTTTCATTTCAGAATAAGGGTGCGTTTAGTTTGAAAGATTGGATCTGTTGCAAAGGAACATCAACGTTTGTTGAGGACTTTATTTTCTACGAATGTTTCTCCTATCCAACAATAATTTCTTTCACAAGTGAAGGCGAAGAAACATTACAGTAAATTATAGGGTTTTTTTGCAAATTATATATATATATATATATATATATATATATATATATATATATAAACCACGGGGCTCCCGCTATATTGAAAATGATTGAATAATTATATATATATATATATATATATATATATATATATATATATATATAGAAAAAAAAATAGAATAATTATTCAATCATTTTCAATATAGCGGGAGCCCCGTGGTTCTCGATTGTTGGATTGAGCGTGCGCGGGTCCTACGTTGATCGTTCGATCCAACGGCGGGACTTTGTGGACGGGTCTTTTGATCCGTCCTCCATATAAATATAATATATATGCCAAGTGCCAAGTAAGCCCAAGAGAGGCAGGCCCAATTTGAGCCCACTTCTCTTAGCCACTCCATTTTATATTGTAATTTAGGTAAACATATTTAAAGTTATTTAATGCTTTTGGTGTTTCCATTGTAGGAAAGTCGTTGGACACATGCGGATTCGAATCCAAGACGAACCGAAACACGAGGGACCAACATAGATTTCGTCGTGTTTGTGCTTCCTAAAAATAGCATTTTTAATGGCTTAACATCATCATGGAAATTAAAGGAAAAATACCAAAAGACATAGGTTATGGATAACCAAATATCATAGGTTATAGATAACCAAAAGACACGTTATGTAGACCAAATAATAATGAGAATTATCCATATTTACAACACTTCCTCTTGGATATTCACCATTAATTAGTTGGTGGTGTATGCGCATTTGTTGCCGCGTTAAAATCTTACTAAGAAAAATTCAGTGGGAAAAAAAATCTTAGTCAAGAAAAAAGAGTACAACGCGCAAACTCAAAAATATTTTTAACGAGTCATACTCCCCCTCGATATAATGGATCTGTAACAACAAGTTTATCTGATGATTAAGTCGTGGCATGCCTGTTCCGTGTACCAACTTTTGAATGTGGACTTTGGCATTGTAGCGTCTGCGAACGTAAAGAGAAGAACGGGTTTTATTCTTCGCATGCTTGTAACTTAGATTTGCTAGTTTCATAAAGTTCGGGGGAAAGTTTCTTGCAAATGAACCCTGGACTTCTTCATCAGGACAAAACAGAGGGCAGACTGAAAAGTTTTCAATGGATTATCCGAGTATAATAGTTCTAACATTCCATGGATAACCGTTTAATACACATTACTTTAATATTGATGGAATGTCGATACCTCGAATTCCTTTTACTGTCTCTATGGCAGACAAATATATACCGCAGCACAGCGTGGTGAAAAACCCATGACTCTTATCGGTAAAAACGAAGAAAAAATCTGTACGAATAACATCCTAACCGATAATAACCTCCAAAAGGTTATCCATGGAATGTTAGAACCATTATACTCGGATACTCCATTGAAATGGTTTGATAAAGCGCCTAGATATACTGTAGTTGAGACATGATGGCATCAACCCACTGAACGTCCACTTTAGCCTGCTGCCCCACTGGGTTGTTCACCGTGGACGCTCCCAAGGTGGAGGCTGCAGTATTGGCAGCGTCCCTCTTGGTGGCCTTTTTGGGGCCAATAACTGGAGAAAAGGCCTCCTGCCTTTTCATTTCTTCGTGGACCTTTTTTAGCCGATTAAAATCATCATCATCCATAGTATCATAACCTGGTAAAAGTATCAGCAAGAAAGTTAGTATATCCTGGAATATAAACGACTTTATTAAAAAATTTCTAAATACATACAATTTTAATCCGTCTGAGATTCTCTTCAGGATTATTGATGGTTTTCTTTTTAAGAAATTGAGCAACATATTATTATCTGTTTCAATGACAAGATTTCTATAAAGAATATATATTCTCAGGCTCTAATGGCCAATTTAACTGCTAATAATTCTTTATCATAAGTTGCATATTTGATTTGTGTCTTTGTAAATTTGCGCGAAGTATACGCAACAATTTCTTTTTGTTTAGATATTAATACTCCTGCCCAAAAATTGTCAGAACCATCAGTTTGTAGAACAAGTTTTTCATCATCTAGAGGAAAATAAAAGATTTTTGATCCTTAACTAAGTCTTTTATTCTGCAAATCTCCTCTTTCTTTTTGGCGAGAGCGAAATGGAAATTTTACTCGTATCCCATTTACGAGGTTGTTCTCCTGTTGATTGTTTATATTTTGCTTGCTCACTGGCAAGTTTATCCTGTAAGTCTTCTACTATAGCAGAAAGGTGGGGAATAAACTTTCTACCATAATTAAATAATCCTAAAAAACTCTAAAGCTCCTAAGTCATCTGAAAAATCCTTTATCTTTGTATAAATATGTTGTTAAAGCTCAATTTGGCCATTTTTTTATTACTTTCCTTAAAAAATCGATTTCAGTTTTGAATAGTTCGATTTTCTTGGGACTAAGGATAATTCCATTATCCAGTAGTGATTTTACTATATGTAATATATGTTCTTTATGTTCTTCATCAGTTTTGGAGAACACAAGAATATCATCGATATAGACTACCACATAGTCTAAGTGTCCGAAAATTGAATTCTTCCATTTATGGAATATTTGTGGTGCATTTTTAATCCAAAAGGCATAACTAACCACTCAAAACGTCTCTGGGGACAACTGAAGGCAGTTAGCTCGATAGAAGCTTTATCAGCAAGTTTAATCTGCCAAAAATCAGATTTAGCATCAAACTTACTATAAAACTTTGCTCCTTATATTTGTTTTATCAAGTGTTCTGCTGAAGGAATAAAATATTGGCTTAATTGCAACTTGATACCCTCAACTATTCTGTTTTTCAACTTAATACCCTAAACTTTTTTTTGTAACAATTTGATACCCGAATATTTTTTAGACGAAAATACCCATGCTCAAACTTGAAACCCCCCCCACTCTGGCCACCCCCTCCCTCCTCCCCGCCCCCTCCGGCCACCCCCTCTCGTGCTTTCGGCCACCCCCTCCCGCTTCCGACCGCCTCTCCCCCTCCCGCTTCCGTCCACACCACCCCCCCCGCCCCGCTCTGGCCGACCGCCCCGCCTCTCCCCCTAGGGCGCGGCAGCGTGGGAGGAGGGGGCTGGGGAGGGAGGGGGGAGGCGACCGAAAGCATGAAGGGGGGTGACCGGAAGCGGGAGAGGAGGGTGGCCGGAGGGGGGGCAGGGCGGGAGGGAGGGAGGGGGTGGCCGGAGTGGGAGGGGGGGAGGGAAGGGATAAGGGCATTTTCGAGATTTTTAAAAGTTTAGGTATGAGTTGAAAAAAAAATAGTTGAGGTATTAAGTTGTTGAGTAAAAAAGTTTAGGGTGTCAAGTTGAAAAACCGAATTAGTTGAGGGTATCAAAGTGCAATTAAGCCTAAAATATTCATCAAATTTTGTATAGCTGTTAAGTTTTCTATAATTGATAACCATTCTAGCTTTTTTTCGTTTTATTTCTGCATGATTTCTGAATAGAAAAGCAGGTGACGAATGAGTGCTAGAGCTCTTTTGTATTAGTTTTAGACGAAGTAACTCGTCAATTTGTTTAGCAAACTCTTCCTTATCACAAGGAGAAACCATTATACTATTTACTCGTACTTTAGATTCTTTTTGTATATCTAATAATTATATTTTGTAATATCTAGGTGCTTTATCAAACCATTTCAATGGATTATCCGAGCATAATGGTTCTAACAATCCATGGATAACCTTTTGGAGGTTATTATTAGTTGGGATGTTATAGGTACACATTTTCCTTTGTTTTTATCGATAAGAGTTATGGGTTTTTCACCACGCTGTGCTGCGGGTATATATTTGTCTGCCATAGAGACAGTAAAAGGAATTCGAGGTATCGACATTCCATCAATATTAAAGTAATGTGTATTGAACGATGCGTAATGCCTTAAATTATCCATACATATAAGACAATCATTATCAAATTCTTTCGGTTAAAAGAACAAAATCATATTAATATGTCTTATTACCCATGTATGTCTGGGAATTGGACAGAGAGTCCTTTTACTTTGTAATTTACTAAAACTTATCTACCCATGAAATCATTTAGTTTGCCAGGTTTATCTAATTTGATTCGTAGATGTTCTGGTATGAACAATTCCTTCAGCAAGCTTGCTTCTGCCCTTGTATCAACTAGGGCGTGTATAGTAAATTCGTCAAACCCTGGTATAAATATTATTAAGGGTATATAGATATGTAATTGTGCTCTTGATTTGAGATCTAGAGTTCATATCATTGATCAGGGAGTTTGAAGAAGTTCTTCCAATTCTGGAATTGGATAGAGGAAACTTTTTCCAATCAATGGTATCCGAATTTTCTAATTTTGTATTTCTAAACTTAGCTTATCCAAAGCAGTACTCGTGATTTCTGTGTCTATTTGATCAATTTCCTTTTCTTTATTGACCAATGATGTTCTCTTTTTCTTAATAGGTCTTTCTTCAGAATTGTAGTATTGGTCTATGTCTCCTAAGAACCTTAGGGTATTATCCGTATGTTTCATCACCAAAGTCCTATAATTGGACTTTTTGGTTTCTTCTTTGATTATATGTTTGATTTTTTTTACAATGTTAATCATCTTATGGGCTTCTTGAATCTACTAGCATTATAATTTGTATGCGTTTTATACCAAGTTTTACTCATGAGAAGGACCAAGAGTATTTCCTTTATTTGGGATAAGGGTGTTTTAATAACTAAATTTTCTCGTTCTCTAGCTTTGACATTGTCTAGTAATAGTTTAGTTCTTCCTTCCATAGGGGAACTACTAATACTAGATCTATGAGTAATTTCATCAATAGGTAGGTTTATACTACCCAAATGATCCATAGAACTAGATCTAGTTAATTTTGCGGGTTTCGAAGTAGAAGTTTCACTGTCTTGTGTAAGAGTTCCTTCAACTTATTATCGTATAAATCATGTTTCCTGATGCAATAAAGTACTCATTGGTACTTCTAATTTTGGTTTAAGAGATCACACAAACAATTGCATCTCATCAAGTCTTAAATGTTCTAATTAAACTAATCTTGGTTGTATAATCTTACCCATTCCAACCTCAAAAAGTTTAACCAAATGTTTTGGTGTAATAGATTTGAATGTTGGGGTATCATTCAAGGCCATACAATGTTCCCATTGTATTCCTATAACTTTTGATCCAGCATTAATTCTATGCCTTGTAAATTTATTAATAAAGTACATATTTTTTCAATATTTTGATCATCATGACTTATAGAGAAGTCTGGATGAATATTGATTCCAAAGAGTCTATTTACTAAGTTTGATTTAGCACCTCCTATTATACTATTTAGAGGGTTGTTAATTATTCTTTCATCCATACAGACTACTAGTATGGGAGTATCTATTCCAGTGCAAAATAGACCTATTTTTAGTTGTATTAACCCAATATGGAGATATCTCATCTTTGGGTATTTCTTTCTTAAATTTTCAATTTTCCTTCTATTCAGAAGGCAGATAGAAGAAAAGTCTTCTCCTCCTCTGAGTTCAATATTTCCTTGCATTCTTTCAAATACATAAGTATGTTTATTTAGAAATCGAGATTGAAAAGAGACACTTTATATACCTCTTTCTTGTCGGAATGAGGAATAGCTTCCTTAAGTTTTTCTAGGTCTTCATCAGGATCTCAAATTGTTCACCTTCAATTTGGATGAGGCTAGAATTTGACGTTTCTTCTGATGTTAATGTATTCATATATTCAAATTTATAGTATTGTTCTTGAGGTTCTTCCCTACTTGAGCTACTAGAACCCTGTTGAGGATCTAGATAGCTGCTTCTTTTGGGAAGAGTATCTTCGACGATAGAAAGATTTTCATTTATGAATAACTAATAACCCACCTCTTTCCATAAGATATTCTTTATCTTCGAAGGATGTATTTTTAACTATTACCGATATTATGTCTAGACACAAGTTCAATAAAACCTTGTGTAATGAATATATTTTATTAGCATGCAGAGGAACATTATGTATAACCCTTTAATATCCGATTGGTATAAATATTCTAAGATCTAAGAATATCTCTTTTGTATGATATCTCCTTATTCCGACGGATTTACTCAGATATAAGGTATACCTTGCAGAGATTCCTTCTTTCCTAGGTAGGATTGCATTTTCATTAAGGAGTGTGATCCTAATTTGATTATGCGTTTTGTTTATAGTGATCATATTGATTTTAAGATGTTCTATTGATTTACAAAGGTCCTCTTCCTCTGTAGAATCAGTAGAGGAATCTTCAATAGATTCTATTTCGTAGATAGAAGAGGCAGAAGTATTACTGTTCATCTCATCTATTGTTCCAATATTTATACCATACTCGTCTAGGTTATCTATGACGATGGTTTGTATATTTTTTGGGCATTCATTGGCAAAGTGCCTTCCTTGTTGCATTTAAAGCATTTGCAAGCTTTTCTAATTTTTTTCTTCTTTTTATAATTATTTTCTTCCTAAATTTCTTTTCGGACTTGAATTTCTTTCTGAAATTTGGCTTCCACTTTTTTGGGTTATTCCATTTTTTTTTCTGAAGGTTTTACCTTTTTTATTCCATCGTTTCTTTTTCCAACTTGATCCCTTATATTCCGGGGGACATCCAAACTCGAAGTTTACATCTTCATCATACTTGGCACAACAAGAGTAACCAAGTCTTGAATTTTTTTTTATATATTTTTGCATTTGAGTACAAGCCTTGGATTACTCATAGGCTTCTTCCATGGTTCTAACGCAAGCCCTTTTTAGCATACCCATAGTATGAATATTTCCTCGAATTTTATCATATCTTTCTTTTATGATATTATTCTAAGGATTAGGAATTTTAGCAAAGAATACCTTTATCCAGAATTCTTTATGTCGAGGGTCGCCTAAATGAAAAATAAGTCCTATATATTTGGAGACAAATTTTCAAGCATGCATATGTCACATAAAGTCATTTTATGTAGTATTTTATCGTAGTCTTTGGTGACCCTGGGTTCTACACCCGTAAAATCTGCTAAAAACAACGCAAGCAAATCATTTAGGGCTTTTTGTTTATCAGGCTCATTTTTTATTTGAGCTACAGCTTCGGATTTTGAGCTTCTAAATTTCTTAACCATGCATAGAATGTCCTTGCCAGTGGCTGGTAGCATAGTGCATAAATCCATTAGTATCGAGATCTGGAACCGAAATTGAATCATTCATTGTATTTTTTTGACTCCAATTCGACATGTATTCTACTTGCTTATGGGAATATGATCGATATTAAAAACTAATCCATCCGAAAGATATGTTTTATCTTGATATATATTTTGTTGGGTTGCATGTAATCTGACCCAATCCTTTCTAATATCTTTTCTAAACATAGGAGTTGGCGGAGTAATCCCCCTATCCTAGAAGGTCCTGCTTTCTGCATCATTATTTCAGGTCCAGGGTTAATTGAACCTGGTTGGGTGGTAGGAATACCTTCAATTAGGTAGGTTTCGTTACTACCACTACTTTCTTATACTGTCCATATGTTATGGTTTTCTGAATCACATCCGATGAGTCAGTATTTCTCCCAAGAGTTCCTGTTGTTGCATACATATGAAGTTTTTATAAAAGTTTTGATTTATCTCATTGGTTGAGATGGTTCAATTTCCTGTGATGAAAATTTATCATATTATACTAGTAGTCCAAGACACTTTAGACCAGTCGTTTTCTTATATTCGTGATGAGTCTGAGTTTTTCCTAGACTTTTAATGTCGTTTCTGATATTATTCATGTTAATTTTGACCTCATTAACTCTGTAGATGCTATTAACATTTCTATAGATGGTTAATAGGGTATCAGTAAATTGTATATCCCAATTTTTGGGTTCCCAAGTGAGGGCAAATGAACTATATGTTAATATCCGACCAAGCTAAACGGACATTGGTGTTCGTCCGCAAAAACTAGGCGGTCAGCTTTCGCTGGAAGGTTTTCTCTCATTGGAGTGGTCCGTTCTTGAGTATGGATGCTAAGGTAGGCTTAGATATTTTCTAACAAAAATATTCTCGGAACTCTGTTACGCTCGTTTTGACCCATAATTCTGCGGCTTGTTATAGTACCCCGTCATCCCATCCCAAATTGCTACAATACCAGCTACAATTTTGCTATAGTTGCTTTCACTATGCGAAATCCGGGGTGGGATATCGTGGATTTCTGGTTGGGTTAGGTCTTGAATCAGAACCACAAACCTATACCACCGCTTCACAGAACTAGAGCACAACACTGGTTCATTTCCTACACCATGCGTAAGAGCTACAACACAGATATGAGCTTTATTTTTGTTAGAATAATCTAATATTCTACCATAGCATAATACTCAAGAACAAGTATTTAAGCTTTCATACTTATATTAAAAGAAAAGTAAAGAATAGGGAGTACTCACAATAGAAACCAGTGCTAGATCTTTATTCACAAGGCTCTGATACCAGCAGAAAGAAAGTTACATCGGAAGAGAAAAAATAAGAAAGTAAAGCACTCAAAGAGAAAATATTACAAGCACACTCAAACTCCGTTGCCCCTGAATACACAAGCACTATATTTATAGGGGACGGTAGTACCATCGGCATAGCCGGTTAAGGCTTACCGGATCCATTCCTCTTTTTTTATAAAGTAGCTTTAAGTAAAGTCACTTTATTAAGAGATTCTTTTGTTAGGTGCGAGTTCATATCAATTTTGTCACTACCTAACCAAAGGGACACCTCACATCGCTTGTACAATTGCAAATAAGCCCGAATCTTCCACGTAACCCTCAATTATTAATGAGAAGATATTGTGTCTTGTCCTGGTGGGGTCCCATACACTATTTCCCACCATTCATTCCACCTGTTTATCAGTAGGTGGAGACCACCTATGGATCCTAGGTCGAGACCATTCACGAATCCTTCGTTCATCGTCAAGGATTCTCATATCTGCTTCATCTTCAGACTCTATGTTCATGTCTTCGTCCCAAGGATAGGTTGGGTAGTCACTTTCTCCTTCGTCTTCCTTTGGAGAGAGTGGTTGTGCTGCTGGAGGTATTTGCTGTAGGGGACGTATAAATTTTGGTCCCTTCTTCTTCTTTCTTCTGGCTAATCGCCATTTGATTCTTCGTCTGTAGCGTCTCAGGATGTCTTTATGTGTAATCTTCCTCTCCATGCAAAAATTAGAAATTAAAAATATCCCACCATGCTTCACATCTATAGTTGAGACATGATGGCATCAGCCTGCTGAACGTCCTCTTTAGCCTACTTCCCCACTGGTCCTAGGTGCATGCTTGCAATAAATTCTTCGAGGAAGGCTATCCCCGAATTGTCTTATTCTCCTGGCCTGCTTGTATGATAGTCCGCCAGGATGATGTTGCCGGAGCTGTATAGGATAGCGTAACTTTTATTCCTGCAATCTTTGGCACTTCTTCAAAGAATTCTCTGGCTGCGCTGTACCACTCCTTGTCTTCACAAAAGTTTCCCTTCTTAAAAATGGAAAACTTTAGATTTAGGTCGTCATTGAGACGATGCAGCTCCCAGATCTGGTAGGAAGAAAAACATTTGATGAACCTCTTCCTGCCAAACGCTCCAAACCTTAAATCTGAACATCGTTTGGAACCTGGTAGTATGAGAAAGAGCAGCTTCCCAACAAATTTTTGGGATAGTTTTCTCATATAATTCAATATATGAAGTGTTGATAAACACTTCATAAACTAATCCTTTTTTAATTTGATTAATTAATTTAATAATCTCCTGGAAACAAGATACCAGACGAATATATCCATTTTTAATGTATATAATCTCTTCTCCCTCGAAGAGCTTAGTGATGTCACTTTATCTAAGTGCTTAAAGAAGAGTAAGAGATGCGACTCATCAATGAGTTGCTGTTGGTACATAGTAAGCATCCTCTACCATAGCCTCTGCCTCAATGTTCTGGAGTTTTTCACTCTTGAGTTCTATGGTAGAGTAGAAATCCAGTATGTCTGGCATTCTAAAATTTACCAGATAATGACTGTCAATTTGTTTCAGAATCTCTTTCAATTATTTGTGTTATGTGGAGCTTCCTGGAAGAGATCCTTTCTTTGGAAACCAAGGCAGGGGATCTAGAAGTGGTACTATATGCCATTAATTGAGATGCCTTCTGTCTCAGTTCAAATAATTTTTCGTTTAACTGGCCCGAACTGTTTTTCGGCAATATAATTTTTTTTAATCTAAGAAACAATAACTTGCTCCGTTGATGTCGTTAGACTGAATGGCTCTGTAGAAGCTAATAAACAGATCCCAATACCCCTTGTCATTGTTCTCCAGGTCTGATTGTACCAGTTTTTCACCATAGTACTGGCGAAGGTCTTCTGGAAAGGTACTAATCTCCTTGGTCCTTTAAAAGGTTTTATTTCGGAGTATTTTGGATGGTCTGTGTGACCTGAGAGACGATGGTCCCTTGTGGGCTGGTTGCACCCTGGGTTTGTCCGTTTGCCTGAACATTTTGGCTGTTCACCTGAATTTGTGGACTGTTAGTCTTTGGAGCTGGGTTGATCACCGTGGACGCTCCGAGGTGGTGGCTACAGTGTTGGCAGCGTCCCTCTTGGTGGCCTTTTGTTGCTAATAACTGGAGAAAAGGCCTTCTGTCTTTTCATTTCTTCGTAGACCTTTTTTAGCCGATTAAACTCATCATCATCTATGGTATCATAACCTGGTAAGAGTATCAACAAAAAAGTTAGTATATCCTGGAATATAAGCGACTTCATAATTAAAAATTTCTAAATACATAACAATTTCTAATCCGTCTGAGATTCTCTTCAGGATTATTGATGGTTTTCTTTTTAAGAAATTGAGCAACGATGGTCCCTTGTAGGCTGGTTGCACCCTGGGTTTGGCTGTTTGCCTGAACATTTTGGCTGTTCAGCTGAATTTGTGGACTGTTAGTCTTTGGAGCTAGGTTGTTCACCGTGGACGCTCCCGAGGTGGTGGCTGCAGTGTTGGCAGCGTCCCTCTTGGTGGCCTTTTTGGGGCCAATAACTGGAGAAAAGGCCTCCTGCCTTTTCATTTCTTTGTAGACCTTTTTTAGCCGATTAAACTCATCATCATCCATGGTATCATAACCTGGTAAGAGTATCAACAAGAAAGTTAATATATCCTGGAATATAAGCGACTTCATAATTAAAAATTTCTAAATACATAACAATTTCTAGTCCGTCTGGGATTCTCTTCAAGATTATTGATGGTTTTCTTTTTAAGAAATTGAGCAACAGATTTATTATATTTTTCAATGACAAAATTTCTATAAAGAATATATTCTCAGCTCTTAATGGCCAATTTAACTGCTAATAATTATTTATCATAAGTTGCATATTTGATTTGTGTCATTGTAGAATTGCCCCAAGTGTACGCAATAATTTCTTTTTTGTTTAGCGATTAATACTCGTGTACAAAAATTGTCAGAAGCATCAGTTTGTAGAACAAGTTTTTCATCATCTAGAGGAAAATAAAGGATTTTTGATCCTTAACTAAGTCGTTTATACTGACAATCTCCTCTTTCTCTTTTGGCGAGAGCGAAATGGAAATTTTACTCGTATCCCATTTACGAGGTTGTTCTCCTGTTGATTGTTTATATTTTGCTTGCTCATTGGCAAGTTTATCCTGTAAGTTTTCTACTCTAGTAGAAAGGTAGGGAATAAACTTTCTACCATAATTTAATAATCCTAAAAAACTCTGAAGCTCCTTCAAAGTTTTAAAGTCATCTGAAAAATCCTTTCTTTGTATAAATATGTTGTTGAAGCTCAATTTGGCCATTTTTTTATTATTTTCCTTAAAAAATCGAATTTTGAATAGTTTGATTTTCTTGGGACTAAGGATAATTCCATTATCCAGTAGTAATTTTACTATATGTAATATATGTTCTTTATGTTCTTCAGCAGTTTTGAAGAACACAAGAATATCATCGATATAGACTACCATAGTCTAAGTGTCCGAAAATCGAATTCATCAATTTTGGAATGTTTGTGGTGCATTTTTTATCCAAAAGGCATAACTAACCACTTAAAATGTCCATGGGAACAACTGAAGGAAGTTAGCTCAATAGTGTAGGAACGAGATGTAGAGAACTATACTCTAGAGGGGGGGGGGGGGAATAGAGTAGACAACAAAAAATTAGCTTTTTAAAAAATTGTTAGCAACAAAATCACAGAATATGTCACAGATATGTAAATGTAAAACTAGAGGTCAGAGATCAAATGCAAACACAAAGATGTATACTGGTTTCCCTCTTGTGAGGACTAGTCCAGTCCGAAGAACTTCAGCTGACAATTGAAATCCACTATGGAAAAATGTCACAAGTTTTCATGCGAAGTTCTTGCAACTTCTACAACGCGAGCTTTGATCCGAAGTACTCGACCAACTTCAATGGTGAAGTATCTTTCTTCAATCATGCCTCTGATTACAATCACTCTGAAACTTCTAGACCGTACCGTACTTGCAAATCGACTAGAGGATTGTAACTGGCTTAAGATTTGAAAATAAAAAGTTTAGAACACTTTGGAATACCGTAGTAGGCTTAGAGAGAAGAGAAGAGAGGTGTGTTGAAACGGTATAAATTCTTCTCTATTTATAGGTTTTTTAAAGATAAAATTGGGCAGAATTCTGTGAGAGAATCTCGGCAGATAGCCGTTGCATCCGTAACTGCGGAAAGACTGAGTTCAAAATCCAACACCCACTAACCGAACTCAGACCGAATTCGGGCCAAATTCGGTCCGAATTCTTTGGTCCGGAGTTGATTTGATTAGGGTTTTGTAAATCAGGTTTTGGGCTTTTTGAAAAGTCAAGCAGTTAGGTGCTTATGTAAATGGGCTAATTTTCAAAAACAAAGTATTTTGAAAACATTTTGGGGTAGCCTATTTGCCAGTACGACTCGGTGTACATTATATTTCTAGACTCAATATATTGTGAAAATTATATTGATAATAGAAATACAGACTCAATAGAAAAATGTCTTCATGTCTTGAATGGTAGCAGTAGCAGTTCTCAACAGTCGTCCAAATGCCCTTATATCGAGACATGGTTAGATCAATTATTAAAATTGGGTTTGACCATGACCAATGGGCCAACAATCTTTCCCATTTTGATAATTGATAAACCTTGTCCGATATAACATCTTGATCTTGATTTGACAAGAAATTAAAATTTGTAAGGTACTGTAATATGATAAACTTTGTATGGTACTATCTCTTTTTAAAAAAATTCTCCTTGTATCCTGTAAAAGATGGTAGATCCATTTTCTCCCCATTGTCACTTAGCAAAATAGTTGCAAAGAGAGAAACTCCCTCGCAATTCACGCTTAAGAAAACAAATGTTGAAGAATTACAGAAAATATAAAGAGTAACATATATTTCACAGGCAGTTCTATGAAGGAAGCATAAACTAAGATAAGTAAAGCGCATAGAATGAGAAGTGCATACTAAGAGTAAAAGAGAGAACAATACACACTGAAATAGTAAATGCATACTAACAAGAGTTTGAAACAACTCAACAAACAGTTACAATGCTAATAAAATAAAAGATAAAGTGCTATCTTGGAATGTCGGAGCATTTCCAAGTATACATAGACAAATATAGAGTCTAATCAGATACCATATAGGCAAAATACAATAACGTCTAGATCAAAAATACTCAGCAACTAAACAGATTCATCATCATCATCTCAATCAGCATCGCCACCATGTCTAGAAGGACCAGCTCCAGAAGTGCCAGCTTATGAGAAGGGTGTGAAGTAGCACCAGAACTACGGTACCAGTCATAAGAGTTACCGGGCTCAAAGAAGTGACGAACTGCCTCATCCTCATAGCATTAGCCAAAAATAGTAGGATCTCGTGGAAGAGAACTGGCATCCAGACCAGTCTGGACAAAACACAGATCCGTAAAGGAGTTTGCCAGAGCCTAAAACGACTATTATCTCGGAACTCGCATTCCCTCAATGTGTCTGTCAAATGCTCGCAAAGAGTTGTGCTCATCCAGCTGAGCATGTCGCATATCAAATAAATAATGGTGGAGACCCTCAAAAGACATAGGGTAATCCTGAAGAGGTAGAGGTGGTGCAGTAGGAGGAGCAGGAGGAACAACTATACTACGACGAGATAGCTGAAGATACTTGGGCTCAGAGTCACGAGCATGAGTGGATAGATCAATGTCAAAGTACTGAAAGATGATTAGAAGAATCATTGCGTAAGCAAGGTTCCTGTGCCTTTCGCGACAAACCCATCATTTGAATAATCGTCTAAGGAATCCCCTTTCGAATATGATATAAAGCAGACATTTCAAGGGTGGTCATATCATCTTTGGAAGTAGATTTGGGCAAGATAGTGGAGTAGACGATGCGATGCAATCATAGAAGAATAAGTTCAAATGTGCAGCTTTGAACTTTCTAGTATGAACTCGATCAGGAGAACACAGTTCATTCTTGAAACTGTTTAAAGTATATCTCTGAAAAATTTAACTTCATTGATATCGTCTAGCGGAGCACCTTTATTGGAATATCAAAGATTTTTGCTAGGTCGACATCATTGAATTGAATATCAATTCCAATAATACGGTTCTTAACAGTGAAAGTGCCAAGGTTGTGCAATCCTAATGCTTCAAAATAAGTTCTGTGGGAGAAAAGATTGTACACTTGATCGGTATGCCAGGGCATATGTTGCGAACCGAGAAATCCGCATACCATAATAGAGATTGGTCATGAGTTTCAAAGAAAAACTCATTGAATGTCCCGTCGTCCGATTGGACGGGTGAAAAGAGGGGCTTGGATAGGATCCGAAGACGAGGCTTCTTCGTTAACTGCCGTCTTCTTTCTCTTGAAGGGGTGTTGATTCTAGGCATAATTTCAAAAAAAAGTATAGAAATCTACGAAATTAAAATATAGAGGAGGAAGTTATACCTTCTGAAAATTAAGTATGTGGAAAGAACGAGATTTAACGCACGAATCCAAAATTGGATGGAAAACTCCAAAGGATTTGAGAGAAATTAAAGTAGAAAAGCTATGGTTTTGGAGCTTCGGGCGCTGCTGCTGCTCTGTTTGGAGAAGAAAGGGTGATGAATAGAAGGGGCCACATTCAAATTCGACTAAAAAACACCCGACGCCAACAGAACTCGGGCCGAATTCGATACGAGATTGCCTGGGGTTATGTTGAGGTATTTTTGTGCAGAAAAATGCTACTTTGTATTCATCAATCCTTTTTCAATTATTTAATTCCAAATTTAGTTATTTTAAATTTTAATTAATATATATATATTATTTTATAAATTAAATTTCGTTAGCAGTGACTGTCTCAGATTAGCTGTAGGGGTATTGTTCCAGCTAACAGAGGTTCACAGGAGAACGCTTAAGTACCGTTTCGCTTCGACCTTAGTCGTGGTGACAGACAGACCCTTTGTAGGCTTGTCTCGAAAATAGTTTTTGTATAAAAAATAATTAATAAAATAAAATTAATTTATATTATTGACATCTAAAATTCCTAATTCTCGACGTAAATAATTAAAACGATCTTTCGCTAATGGTTTTATAAAGATGTCAGCCAATTGGTTCTCTGTATATATTCAAGATTTATATCTCTATTTGTTTGATGGTCTCTAAGAAAATGATGTCGAATCTCAATATTTTCAGGATTCTTAGTCAAATTAATAGTACTAGTGTTGTCACAGAAAATGGGTATGTGTGAATACTGTACACCAACGTCTTCCAAGGTTTACTTCATCCATAAAATTTGTGCACAACAATGTCCTGCGACGATATACTTAGCCTGCGGTAGTTGATAATGCGACATAATTTTGCTTCTTGCTAAACCAAGAGACTAGAGCCTTACCTAGGAAATGACACGTATAGCTAGTACTTTTCTATCTACTTTGCATCCAGTAAAATCAGCATCCGAGTAACCGATTAGGTCAAAGGACATGGTTTTGGGATACCATAAGCCGACAGAAGAGGTGCCTTTAAGGTATTGAAAGATACGCTTAACTGTGCACATGTGTGATTCCTTAGGGTTAGCTTGAAAAACGTGTACACAAGCAACCACTAAACATTATATAAGGGCGACTAGCAGTTAAATAAAGTAAACTACAATCTTGCTTCGATACGTATGTCGACAGGTTTTCTTGCTCATCATATCAAGCTTAGTTGAAGTGCCATTAGAGTGCCAAGAGGTTTGACGGTTTCTAGATCGAACTTCTTTAGTAAACCTTTTGTGTACTTGGCTTGATTAATGAACGTCCCATTGTTGGTTTGTTTGATTTGCAGTCCAAGAAAGAATTTGAGTTCTCCCATCATGCTCATCTCAAACTCATTCTCCATACACTAAAAATTCTTGACAAAGAGACTCATTAGTAGATCCAAATATAATATTGTCAACATAAATCTGAATTAAAAGAAGGTTTTCTTTCAAAGATTTTATAAACAATGTGTCAACCTTCCCTTTTTTAAAACCGTTATCAAGTAGAAAAGAGCTTAAACGATCGTACCAAGCACGGGGGCTTGTTTCAGACCGTATAAGACTTTCTTCAGCTTGAAAACATAGTCAAGGTTTTTAAAATTAGTAAATCCTGGAGGTTGAGCTACATAAACTTCTTCTTTTATAAACCGTTAAGAAATACATTTTACGTCTATTTGAAATTTTTAAAATTATGAAAATATGCAAATGTACATAACATGCGAATGGATTCTAATCTCGCAATTGGGGCATAGGTATCTCGCAGTCGATACCTTCCTCTTGGTTGTATCCTTAAGCTACGAGTCGGGCCTTGTTCCGAGTGACTAAACCATTCT
>JANAVB010030219.1:18367121-18412121 GCA_029216955.1 Iris pallida
AGATAGCAATAACAAGGTTCCTAAATGGCGTTTGCGAGTGCGCAGCGGAGGGTCTATCTACCGTCTAGTCGCTTGATACATTTTGGACTTTTTTTTTACTATTTACCAATTTTTTTTTTTTTTTTTTTTTTTTTTTTTTTGCATAATCTGCTATTTTAAAGGTGTTTTTATGCATAACTAAGTTGTAGAACAAAGATTGAAGTTTTCAGTCTTGTAAAAGTGAACCATATGTCCATAATGCTTCAGAACTATTTGTCAAAAATCTAGTCAGGTAGCTCCGCCTATGCCGCCTCAACTCCGCCTACGCCGTTAAATCTCTGCTGGCCGCCTACTCTACTGCCATATGATAAAAGCAGTGCAGAGAGGGGCCGCCATCTACACCGACAAATCATCAATCGTCCGCGCGTTGATAATCCTATGGCCCGTGTGAATATCACCAAAACCTCATTACACTGGAAGGTGGACAATTTCTATTATATCGGCGACGGGAAGTAGTTCTAACCCCTAGGCAGTTTATTCCTTTATTTTATTTCGGTTGAGTTGTTTCGCAGGAAAGGAGAGGCAGAAAAGTTCAGGGCCCGTTTATAGGTTTTCTAAATTTGGTTCTGAAAACAATTTTCAAAGAAGATTTTACGAAGTTATTGTCTAAGTATACAAATTATGACTTTGCGTTTTTACTTTCATCTGAATTTTTTAAAAAAATTTAAGATTCTGTTTTGGTAAAATCTTTTAGAAAATCTTTTTTAATACAATTTTAAAAATATTTGTATTGTGCGAAAAAAAGTAAAAAATTTAATTTTTTTTTTGGAGAGATGCACGGCTGCGCGGTTCCAATCTCTAACCGTGTCCACGGTTGCTCGGTCCAATCTCCAACCGTGTCCACGCTTGCTCGGGTCCGACCCTGAGGCAGTAGCACCAGCCCCATACTGACACTCCTGCCAGCCCCACATTGACACTCTGCCACCGTCACTTCTTCTCCACTACTGGTAGCGCCGAGCACCACCGATTGGCAGATTTTTTCCCTTTTATATTACCAACATTCAGAAAATAAAGGAACATGATGTACATAAAAGTTTCATCTTGGCTATTAAGAAACGAACAAGTTCACCAAGAATGTCATGTGATGCATTGTTAAAGAACACATACTGTCTAGATAAATCTAAAAAATAGTGAATACATCCATTTTTGACAACCTTTTTTTTTTTTTGCAATTTTTATTTATTTGGCAGATTTTCTACTCAGTAAATGAAAAGAGAGAATTTTATCGTTGCTACTAAAAAAAATTAGAAGTTCACCATTAGAAGAACATACTTTGATAAGAAAAATAAAAAAAAGAAAAACTTTCTTCTTCGACTTCTCCAGCACTAGAAGCTCGTTGCCCTTGTCTCGGAGTCTCCGCTCAGGGGAGTCGATCCTTGTTCGTTCAACCTTTACGACGTCGGCGCAGTCGAGTCCATGCAAGCGGAGGCGGTCGAGCCTGAGCGTGGAAACGCTCCAGTCCGGCTCGTCGGACGAGAAGCGGGCGACAGCCGTCCGGATCCGGCTGATCGCGAAGCACCGGTCGGTAGTGGGAGGGCTCGTTCTGACAACGACGTTTCTCGAGTGTCGCGGGCCGCTAGAGGTCCATCCCATTCTTCCGGTGAGACCGTGCACCACTGCACGTGCATTCCACGCACGTGCGAGCACATAGAGCCGAGTGCCCGACCGTCCTCTAGATGATGTGCTTGGTCGTAAGCCCAACTCGGCCCTCCGTGAGACCCAACTCCTCCTCCTGGCCATGAAGGAGAAGGAGAAGGAGAAGGAGGAAAAAGAGATGTGAAAGAGTCAATTTTTTTCCTTCCTAAAACAGTTTTTATGTACTCTCCCAAAATAAAGTTATAACATCGGTTTCCAAAATTTTTTTGGAAAGCGGAATGAGTGGACCCAGCCAAATACGACTGTTTTATGTTTAAACTCAAAATAGTGAGTTTAAAAATGTATCCAAACAGACCCTCAGTTGCAGAAACATACCTCTGCAATTTGGCCTGCTACCCACAAACATAACCCTCTACTGCATTACGGTAGAGGAGAGAAACCTTATATTTTTATTGTTATTTTTTTAAATTAATGTTAGATTTTGGCCTTTAAATATGCACTAAAGATGACCTTTAGTCAAATAAGAGATAAGCATGTCTAAGTTCTAATCCAAATTCGTACCCTAATTGAATTCAAATTCCTTAATACAAACTTTTTGAGGTGAATCTAAATGCAACTGAAGTAAAACGGAAATAAAAGAACCTAATATATGGTTCCCATTACCATACCACCTAAAGCCATTGTTTCGTTCTGAAGCGGGATAATGGGATGTGCTATATAGTATATACAGATGAGTAAGATGTGACAGTGACCAGTGTTCTTAGAGGTGGTGTCCGTTGCCGCTAGGTGTTTTGGACGCTTTAGTGTATATAGGCGGTGCGGTCTGGAGGTCTCCACCTTGGCATGAGGTGGCCTTTAAATATGCACTAAAGATGACCTTTAGTCAAATAAGAGATGAGCATGTCTAAGTTCTAATCCAAATTCGTACCCTAATTGAATTCAAATTCCTTAATACAAACTTTTTGAGGTGAATCTAAATGCAACTGAAGTAAAACGGAAATAAAAGAACCTTTAGTCAAATAAGAGATAAGCATGTCTAAGTTCTAATCCAAATTCGTACCCTAATTGAATTCAAATTCCTTAATACAAACTTTTTGAGGTGAATCTAAATGCAACTGAAGTAAAACGGAAATAAAAGAACCTAATATATGGTTCCCATTACCATACCACCTAAAGCCATTGTTTCGTTCTGAAGCGGGATAATGGGATGTGCTATATAGTATATACAGATGAGTAAGATGTGACAGTGACCAGTGTTCTTAGAGGTGGTGTCCGTTGCCGCTAGGTGTTTTGGACGCTTTAGTGTATATAGGCGGTGCGGTCTGGAGGTCTCCACCTTGGCATGAGGTGGCCTTTAAATATGCACTAAAGATGACCTTTAGTCAAATAAGAGATAAGCATGTCTAAGTTCTAATCCAAATTCGTACCCTAATTGAATTCAAATTCCTTAATACAAACTTTTTGAGGTGAATCTAAATGCAACTGAAGTAAAACGAAAATAAA
The DNA here is from genome assembly GCA_029216955.1 of Iris pallida. Lineage (NCBI taxonomy): Eukaryota > Viridiplantae > Streptophyta > Magnoliopsida > Asparagales > Iridaceae > Iris > Iris pallida. The sequence goes on from JANAVB010030219.1 coordinate 18,370,260, forward strand.
AGAACCTAATATATGGTTCCCATTACCATACCACCTAAAGCCATTGTTTGGTTCTGAAGCGCATTACGGGATAATGGGATGTGCTATATAGTATATACAGATGAGTAAGATGTGACAGTGACCAGTGTTCTTAGAGGTGGTGTCCGTTGCCGCTAGGTGTTTTGGATGCTTTAGTGTATATAGGCGGTGCGGTCTGGAGGTCTCCACCTTGGCATGAGGGGTGTCCACTCAAGCCGACCTCGTGCAACCTTTGTCAAGCGCATTGAGTTAAATATGATGTCCCACATGTCATTTTCTTTTTGACTTTGGAGTCTGGTCAAATGCTAATAATTTAAAGTCAGTGTTCTAAAAATCGGTCTAGGCGTCGCCTAGGCGTTGTTCGACCTCCTAACGCACCGAAAACCACCTAGTCGGCAGACCTAGGCGCCAGTTTGGCCCTGTTCAGCGCCTAGGCGGCCCTGTTGGGCTAGGCGGAATTTTTCAAAATTTCAAATTTGAAATTTAAAAAAAATTGAGATTTAAAAAAAATTAAAAAAAAAATCAGATTTTAAAATAAATTCAATTTTTTTTTTAAAAATTTCAAAAAAATTTCAAAAAAATCAAAAATAAATTCGAAAAATTCAAAAAAAAAATTCAGAATTCAAATTTCTAAAAAAAACAATTCAATGCGACGGACTAGGCTCTAGACGGCCCTCCGCCGCACCGATTCCGCCTAGCGAAATCTATAACACTGCTTATATATATTGTTAATACTTTAATAGATATTTTAGAATAGAAAAGAAGCGAGTACCTTCGCTTTTTGCCTCCCTATTCTTTTCTTGTGTTTTTCTTTTTTCCTAGGCCACCAAACAGTGTTCTAAAAGGCGGGATTAGGCGGGCACCTACGCGCTGGGCGGCTACGGTCCTCCCAAGATTCTGCCGGAATCGGATCCCAGGCGGTCCGGGGAAAAAAGCGGCCTTAGGCGGCTCGAGGCGGTGGGGCGGTCGCCTAGGCGTTTTGCAATTTTTTTTAAAGTCAAGGATCCGACCCGAAATCCGAAACCCAATAACTCTTACATACCTAAATGAGATCAGCAGCAGTCGCAGTCCAAAATTTTGAAGAAAAGAAGAAGAAAGAAGACGCAGCAGCAGCTGGCAGAAGAAAAAGAAGACGCAGCAGCAGCAGCCGACAGAAGAAGAAGACGCAGCAGCAGGAGCAGCCAACAGGTTAGGGCTTCTTCTCTTCTCACTCTTTTTCTTTTCCAGTCTTCTTTTTCTTCTTCAGTTCTCCTCAAGGTTGTAGAAGAAGACTTTACTTTTGCTTTTTCTTCAATGTTAGAAGAAGACTTTGCTTTTGAATGTTCACGTGAAGGAATAAATTGAAGCTTCAACAGAAAAAAAGAAGAAAAAAAATGTGCACAGTGACTGGAAGAAGAAAAAAGAAAAAAATGACATTTTAGTGTGACTTGTATTGTTATTGTGCACAGTGATTGGAAGTGACTGGAAGAAGAAAAAGAAAAAAGGTGCACAGTGACTTGTAGTGGGTCAGTGAAATTTTTTGTGTGTCGTCCAGTGACATTTTATTGTTATTGTGCTCAGTGACACTGTATTGTTATTGTGCACAGTGACTGGAAGAAGAAAAAGAAAAAAAACGTGACATTTTATTGTGAACAATGAGTTTGTGCACATTTTATTGTGAAAAAATGAGAGGTTTTGAATTTGGGGTATAATTTTTTACTTAAGCATATTTTTAATTCCTATATATTTTTTTTTTACTATGCGGCGACCGCCTAATATTAGGCGCCGCCTAGGCGGCCTAGGCGCTAGGCGGTGGGTGGCCGCCTGCCTACCGCCTAGCGCCTTTTACAACCTTGCCACCAAATAATATTTTTGATTTCGATGTGCAATGGCAGTCGACATCATGTACATATATCTCACCCTCGTTCTTTCTTACTCGGTCTCTCTTACATTGGCTCTCTTTTTTGTTGGTTTTCTTGTGCCAATATCCAAGGATCGCAATGTTGGCGGTTGACTTCCAAAACTCTGATGGTTTTTGATCTCTGCAGCAAATCACACAACCACACCGACACCCACAGATACACTCTCTCTCTCTGATGTTCTGCATCAGAGCCTCCCTTTTTTGTTTTGTTAGATTTTTGTTCTCTCGAAGAGGGTGTTTCCCTAGGTTCCTCACACCTATTGTATGTTTTTAATTATTTCCCACTTTATGTTTTATATATTAAAACTTCAATTGATGTATACAATATTAATTTATGGTTAGAAAGATCCATATTAATATGATTGGTTGTTTTTGATTCAATACGTCATATGCAATTATGCCAAATTAGTGATACTTTTGTAGTTGCTTCTTGATTTAACACTTTATTTCAATTAATGTTGATGCCAAAAATCCTCTATTGCATGGACATGGACAAGACAACATGGTCTTCGTACCCGTATCGTGTCCAAACCCATGTTTGTATCCGTTTTCATACAACATAGGTAACTACCTTTGTACCTATTTGAGAATGTCCGTATCATATATTCGTGTCAGTGTCCATATCTTTTCTGTATCCGTGTTCGTATTCCTAGTCATGCAACATTAGTACAAATCTCAAACTTATGTATACACAACAATTCAGAGGATTAAAGTCCCAAACCACAACACAATGTCCTAGTCATAAGCTTGTCCTAACTTTTACCTACTACACACCCTTAAATTTAGTCTTGAAGCTCCCTGACTAGGCCTTTTGGTCCTCGGCGTCATCACCTCGTACAAGTTTAACAACCTTGGGTATGGTCTAACATACATTTTTTGCAGTAAATACCTTAGAAGTCAGAATTTTCTAGGAGGCCAACGAATCTCACTAAGAACCTCGATTTGACGGTTCTTACTTAGGAGCGACTTGGGAGCTCTTTTTTTTCCATGACGAGAGTTTGTTTTCCCGATGATGGACGGCGACATGAGCGTTTCTCATACATGGACCAAAATTTTAAAAATTAATACACGTTTATCGAAGTAAGAAGAAACTAAGGATTACTTACCTTGACATCATAAAAATTGCCATGTGAATGATCTCTCTGTAATTTTGAAGTGAACTTTATAAATTCTAAATAAATATTAAGATATCTATAAATTTTGATAACAATAATTAATAAACATTTTTTTTATTAGCGCATGCTCTCATCGTACTCCCAACTTTAGACTCTTCTAAGTAGTTGCGCTCCCCGGCCCCGCTCCCGGCTTCTAAGGGAATCAATACCACCATAGTGTTTTTATAGCAATACTTGGGATATGCAAATGGGAAGCACTATATCAGTACTTGATGGAGAAAGGGTTATGGGTCCCCTCTATTTTCTTTTAAGGGTACTAATTTTTAAGGTTACTTGACAAATGTAATTTGTTAAGTTTTACGTATTCACCAAGAAATGGGTAGGCATTCTGAGAGCTTTGTGGTGTTGGCTGTGATGTCTCCGATGCTACTTTTTGACCACTTTTTTACTCATGAGAGATTCTGTTCTTTGTTAATGGTGACAATAATAACATGCTTGAGAACCTCTTCATGCTGATGAACATTTGATATTTTGTTGTAAATTAGTTGTTTAAGCTCATGGGGACAATGCACATCTTTTCAGGTATATGCAAAGATTTGATCCTGGTTTTGGATTCGGTGGAGCACCCTACACCATTCAACCACTATTCTCGCCTGCAGTGAACTACAATACAGAATTTCCTCAGCTTGGATCTGGTCATAGACCACAGATATCAGTTGAACATCAGCCTCGACCCTTTCAACACATGCGTGGAACCTGGACAGCAACATCAACACCTGGTGCAGTTGGTTATGGTCCTCCTGATGCTATGATGCCTCCATTTAATCTCAATCGTGTTGGCCCTCATCCCACATCTTCAATATATATGCACTCATCGCAATATTCTGTTCCCTTGCGCCCTGGAATGTCTTTTGTCCTTCCTCATGAACATGTCCAACCGTTTGCGCAGGTGTGTTACTTATTACATCTTTGTTTTTCAGTGTTTTGCTGATAGTTTTGAATGGTGATGTTACTGGATTTCTCATCCATATTGCTCTTTGGTACAATGTTTTTAGTTATGGCGGCTAGTTCTTGAACAAATATACTGCTATCATGCATCTCTCTTATTTTCTATTTGAGGAATAAATCTGGTGGTTGGGGTGTGTGTGTGTAAATTAATGGTGGGGGTTAGGAATGTTTTAATATGTATATTTAATCTATTCCTCCACAGTTAGTGTGAATGTACTTGCTTATGGCAAGGTGTATCAGAATCAAGGTTTTAACGGGTAAAGTGCATTTAAACCCTCCTTAGATTTGCCTCGTTAGTAAAATAAGACCTTTTAGAAAACTTAAGCAGTTTGCACCTCCTTAGATTGCCCGTGTGTGTGTAAATTAATGGTGGGGGTTAGGAATGTTTTAATATGTATATTTAATCTATTTCTTTTTACATCTCCTGTTACACCCCTTTCTGTACATCCTTCCAAATTATTCTCTTTTTTTCCTCGTATACTTTTTTTCCATCTCCTTCACATACCTCTCTTTCCAACCCACTCTTCCCGTATGCATCCTTTTTTTTTTCTTTCCCTTTTTTTGAAATTATAAGGTATGCATCATCTTTTTTTTTAAAATAATAGGTATGCATCCTCCTTTTCATCCCCTTTGATTTTTTTGGGTTAAATTATAAATAATATATAATCCCTAATACCTTTGCCCTTACCCGAGCCTATGTTCACCCCCTCCGCGCCACCTCCAAAGCTACCTCTACCTTATCACCCCTCATCCCAATATAAAACCTAACCTACTTCTCTGACTTTACCATCATCTTTGTGATCTCATATAGAATGATAAGATGTACCTTTGGGCGGGAGGATGACTTTTGGACATCAAACAACACCATAACAAAAGAATAAAAATAAAATAGAAAACCCCCTTTGAATAAAAATCAATAAGTAGTATAATTATAATTATTAATAGTAATAATTTTCTAATATATTGATATAATTAATTTAACATTTATTAATATGTGAATAGTATGAGAGAATTACGAAGTGTCAATACGATCTCATGATCTCAAAATTCAACCTTAACTAGGAGTTATAATCTAAATGACAATCATAGTATTAGGAAAAAAGCCCCTTTCAATCAATAATTAGTAATATAATTATAAAAATAATAATTTTGTAAAATATTGATATAATTAATTTAACGTATATTTAATTTTCTAAAATATTGTTATAATTAATTTAACATATATTTAATATGCCAATAGTATGAAAAAAGAATTGAGAAGTGTCGATAGGATTTCAAATTCCAATCTTCACTAGGATTCAGAATCTAAATGACAATCGTAGGATTAGCAAATTCTACTGAAATAACAATCATTTGGACTTTTAAATACAAATCCAGACTCGATTCTCAAATGCATGTTGGCTAAACCCCCTAAGCGTTTTAAAATTAGTAGGGTGAAAACAGAGCACATAAAATTTAACTTCAACCAAATGTCAAAGAGAAATGAGAGAGGGGAGTACACCTTGATGGACGATGGATTTTTAGGAGCCATACTTTTCGGTATTTAGGATAAGTAATTCATCATGATGAAGAGATTGAGAAGGATATTCATAGAATTAAAACCTGAGGGTTGAGATGGGAGAGTGCTTCTAGATGCTTTGTAGTCGCAAGCTACTGTTGAAGTTTGAAGGAAACTTTTACATGACAACTATAAGATCAGCCATACTTTATGGATCCAAATGTTGGGCAATCAAAAGATAGAAATGAGTGTAGTTGGAATGAGAATGTTAAGATGAATGAGTGACACTACATTGGAAGATATAATAAGAAATGAGCATATTCGTGCTTGTTGCTAGCTGTTGCAGCTTGGAGGATTTGTGCAATGGAATTACAAAACTGAAAGCTTAGTATTCTTAACCGCTATATCGGTCCTTCAAACAGGAAATTGTCGTCCCCTGCCTCAATTCCACAATCACAATCAAGGGTAACATAAGGTGTTTGCTGCTGATCCTTTCACCGGCACTGGAAAGATCTGACAAAACAATAATATCTCCTGAGCCTGCCACTGTTACGAGGTGTAGTCATCCTCTGGTATGGATTTGGGGCTACTTGCTTTTTCTTTCCTCGGAGTAAGAACTCGTCTAAATTGTTTTGGAATTGCGCAGCATAGACCTACTATATGCCTACTTAGGAGCGATGGGATATCTAATAAAAGGAGCTGCTAGAAAAAAAGGGTAGGCCTAAATAAACTTGGATTAAATCTGTAACAAATAGGGTTTGCTAGCGTTACAATGGAAATGGCCCTTAATGGAAGAAAAGGATTGAAATGGCTGACCAAATTTTTTGGGATAAATGCTTTGTTGTTGTTGTTGTAGCAATCATCCTCTCTTGACATTTTTTATTAATCCAAAGTTAGTCTATCATAATAGTAATGATCTCCCTTCTCTTTTCATTTCTCTCTTTTATCTCTGTAACATGTGCTTATACTTCTTTCCCCCTTGTGCAGACTCATCAGCATCAATCTGAAGCGAGTTTTGGGTTAGCCCGGCCCCGGTAAGGGGCTTGGGCATGCCTGCACCTGCCAGTGCGAATTCTAGGCGCGAGATATTAATAGCTTCTGTTGAGGCTTTCTTGTACTGGCAGGAGATTGCAGGCAGTCGGACCGAGGTTGACTGGAGCAGTGTCTTATTTTCTCAACTTACTATCACTGTGCTCCAGTTTTCTCGGGTTTGTTGATGCTTGCCTGATGGATTTCAGGAAGTGCATATGGTCTTCTACATTGTCGAGCCGTTCACAGGCTTTAGAAACTCACTGCATGTTCGACAGAGATTAGATACATTTGAACTGCTTTGTAAGCTGTTATACTGTGTAACAGAGGTTTGCTTTCTTGTACTTTGGATTTTATTCTTTGAATTTTCATTTGAATGCCTGAAATTTGAAATTTTGCATACTTTGCTTGTCAGCAGCACCATAGAAGAAGGTCGCCCTCAAATTTATGATGCATTTGAATATTTGGGGAATGTAATTTGGATGTGGAAAAAGACGAGAGCACATGGAAGATTTGGTGCGCGTTACAAGATTTAGGAACTTACCATACTCATTCAATGTGATTTATAATCAAAATTCTTTTGCTTTTCACCACTCTAGTTTTCATTTATCGTCGAAGGTCGTGTAATATAAGCTGGCTACCATCTGAAGAAGAATATTCGGGTTTTTTTTATCCTTGCAAAGTTTTAATAAGTTTTCTTAGTAATGTTTTCATATGATATAATTATTAGTTGAACTAGCGTGAAGCTATTTTCTAGTCTGAGATATGATGTGCCTTCTAATAATTTTTGATCTTATCATTGATTCATTGGCAATGTTGGCTGTCAAGAAAATTCAGTTTTTTTTTTTGTTGGGTGAGAAGAACCCGAGTTATGCGAATATGTTATTTTCTTCGTATCTTTGTGAAATTCAAATTTGTGGTCCAGCTTTGCTGTACGACATGCAACTAGACAAATGTTGGGCATTTTTTTCATTTCAGAATAAGGGTGCGTTTAGTTTGAAAGATTGGATCTGTTGCAAAGGAACATCAACGTTTGTTGAGGACTTTATTTTCTACGAATGTTTCTCCTATCCAACAATAATTTCTTTCACAAGTGAAGGCGAAGAAACATTACAGTAAATTATAGGGTTTTTTTGCAAATTATATATATATATATATATATATATATATATATATATATATAAACCACGGGGCTCCCGCTATATTGAAAATGATTGAATAATTTTATATATATATATATATATATATATATATATATATATATATATATATATAGAAAAAAAAAATAGAATAATTATTCAATCATTTTCAATATAGCGGGAGCCCCGTGGTTCTCGATTGTTGGATTGAGCGTGCGCGGGTCCTACGTTGATCGTTCGATCCAACGGACGGGACTTTGTGGACGGGTCTTTTGATCCGTCCTCCTATATAAATATAATATATATGCCAAGTGCCAAGTAAGCCCAAGAGAGGCAGGCCCAATTTGAGCCCACTTCTCTTAGCCACTCCATTTTATATTGTAATTTAGGTAAACATATTTAAAGTTATTTAATGCTTTTGGTGTTTCCATTGTAGGAAAGTCGTTGGACACATGTGGATTCGAATCCAAGACGAACCGAAACACGAGGGACCAACATAGATTTCGTCGTGTTTGTGCTTCCTAAAATAGCATTTTTAATGGCTTAACATCATCATGGAAATTAAAGGAAAAATACCAAAAGACATAGGTTATGGATAACCAAATATCATAGGTTATAGATAACCAAAAGACACGTTATGTAGACCAAATAATAATGAGAATTATCCATATTTACAACACTTCCTCTTGGATATTCACCATTAATTAGTTGGTGGTGTATGCGCATTTGTTGCCGCGTTAAAATCTTACTAAGAAAAATTCAGTGGGAAAAAAAATCTTAGTCAAGAAAAAAGAGTACAACGCGCAAACTCAAAAATATTTTTAACGAGTCATACTCCCCCTCGATATAATGGATCTGTAACAACAAGTTTATCTGATGATTAAGTCGTGGCATGCCTGTTCCGTGTACCAACTTTTGAATGTGGACTTTGGCATTGTAGCGTCTGCGAACGTAAAGAGAAGAACGGGTTTTATTCTTCGCATGCTTGTAACTTAGATTTGCTAGTTTCATAAAGTTCGGGGGAAAGTTTCTTGCAAATGAACCCTGGACTTCTTCATCAGGACAAAACAGAGGGCAGACTGAAAAGTTTTCAATGGATTATCCGAGTATAATAGTTCTAACATTCCATGGATAACCGTTTAATACACATTACTTTAATATTGATGGAATGTCGATACCTCGAATTCCTTTTACTGTCTCTATGGCAGACAAATATATACCTGCAGCACAGCGTGGTGAAAAACCCATGACTCTTATCGGTAAAAACGAAGAAAAAATCTGTACGAATAACATCCTAACCGATAATAACCTCCAAAAGGTTATCCATGGAATGTTAGAACCATTATACTCGGATACTCCATTGAAATGGTTTGATAAAGCGCCTAGATATACTGTAGTTGAGACATGATGGCATCAACCCACTGAACGTCCACTTTAGCCTGCTGCCCCACTGGGTTGTTCACCGTGGACGCTCCCAAGGTGGAGGCTGCAGTATTGGCAGCGTCCCTCTTGGTGGCCTTTTTGGGGCCAATAACTGGAGAAAAGGCCTCCTGTCTTTTCATTTCTTCGTGGACCTTTTTTAGCCGATTAAAATCATCATCATCCATAGTATCATAACCTGGTAAAAGTATCAGCAAGAAAGTTAGTATATCCTGGAATATAAACGACTTTATAATTAAAAAATTTCTAAATACATAGCAATTTTAATCCGTCTGAGATTCTCTTCAGGATTATTGATGGTTTTCTTTTTAAGAAATTGAGCAACATATTTATTATCTGTTTCAATGACAAGATTTCTATAAAGAATATATATTCTCAGGCTCTTAATGGCCAATTTAACTGCTAATAATTCTTTATCATAAGTTGCATATTTGATTTGTGTCTTTGTAAATTTGCGCGAAGTATACGCAACAATTTCTTTTTGTTTAGATATTAATACTCCTGCCCAAAAATTGTCAGAACCATCAGTTTGTAGAACAAGTTTTTCATCATCTAGAGGAAAATAAAAGATTTTTTGATCCTTAACTAAGTCTTTTATTCTGCAAATCTCCTCTTTCTCTTTTGGCGAGAGCGAAATGGAAATTTTACTCGTATCCCATTTACGAGGTTGTTCTCCTGTTGATTGTTTATATTTTGCTTGCTCACTGGCAAGTTTATCCTGTAAGTCTTCTACTATAGCAGAAAGGTGGGGAATAAACTTTCTACCATAATTAAATAATCCTAAAAAACTCTAAAGCTCCTAAGTCATCTGAAAAATCCTTTATCTTTGTATAAATATGTTGTTAAAGCTCAATTTGGCCATTTTTTTATTACTTTCCTTAAAAAATCGATTTCAGTTTTGAATAGTTCGATTTTCTTGGGACTAAGGATAATTCCATTATCCAGTAGTGATTTTACTATATGTAATATATGTTCTTTATGTTCTTCATCAGTTTTGGAGAACACAAGAATATCATCGATATAGACTACCACATAGTCTAAGTGTCCGAAAATTGAATTCTTCCATTTATGGAATATTTGTGGTGCATTTTTTAATCCAAAAGGCATAACTAACCACTCAAAACGTCTCTGGGGACAACTGAAGGCAGTTAGCTCGATAGAAGCTTTATCAGCAAGTTTAATCTGCCAAAAATCAGATTTAGCATCAAACTTACTATAAAACTTTGCTCCTTATATTTGTTTTATCAAGTGTTCTGCTGAAGGAATAAAATATTGGCTTAATTGCAACTTGATACCCTCAACTATTTCTGTTTTTCAACTTAATACCCTAAACTTTTTTTTGTAACAATTTGATACCCGAATATTTTTTTAGACGAAAATACCCATGCTCAAACTTGAAAATTACCCCCCCCACTCTGGCCACCCCCTCCCTCCTCCCCGCCCCCCTCCGGCCACCCCCTCTCGTGCTTTCGGCCACCCCCCTCCCGCTTCCGACCGCCTCTCCCCCTCCCGCTTCCGTCCACACCACCCCCCCATCCCGCCCCGCTCTGGCCGACCGCCCCCGCCTCTCCCCCTAGGGCGCGGCAGCGTGGGAGGAGGGAGGCTGGGGAGGGAGGGGGGAGGCGACCGAAAGCATGAAGGGGGGTGACCGGAAGCGGGAGAGGAGGGTGGCCGGAGGGGGGGCAGGGCGGGAGGGAGGGAGGGGGTGGCCGGAGTGGGAGGGGGGGAGGGAAGGGATAAGGGCATTTTCGAGATTTTTAAAAGTTTAGGTATGAAGTTGAAAAAAAAATAGTTGAGGTATTAAGTTGTTGAGTAAAAAAGTTTAGGGTGTCAAGTTGAAAAACCGAATTAGTTGAGGGTATCAAAGTGCAATTAAGCCTAAAATATTCATCAAATTTTGTATAGCTGTTAAGTTTTCTATAATTGATAACCATTCTAGCTTTTTTTCGTTTTATTTCTGCATGATTTCTGAATAGAAAAGCAGGTGACGAATGAGTGCTAGAGCTCTTTTGTATTAGTTTTAGACGAAGTAACTCGTCAATTTGTTTAGCAAACTCTTCCTTATCACAAGGAGAAACCATTATACTATTTACTCGTACTTTAGATTCTTTTTGTATATCTAATAATTATATTTTGTAATATCTAGGTGCTTTATCAAACCATTTCAATGGATTATCCGAGCATAATGGTTCTAACAATCCATGGATAACCTTTTGGAGGTTATTATTAGTTGGGATGTTATAGGTACACATTTTCCCTTTGTTTTTATCGATAAGAGTTATGGGTTTTTCACCACGCTGTGCTGCGGGTATATATTTGTCTGCCATAGAGACAGTAAAAGGAATTCGAGGTATCGACATTCCATCAATATTAAAGTAATGTGTATTGAACGATGCGTAATGCCTTAAATTATCCATACATATAAGACAATCATTATCAAATTCTTTCGGTTTAAAAGAACAAAATCATATTAATATGTCTTATTATTCCCATGTATGTCTGGGAATTGGACAGAGAGTCCTTTTACTTTGTAATTTACTAAAACTTATCTACCCATGAAATCATTTAGTTTGCCAGGTTTATCTAATTTGATTCGTAGATGTTCTGGTATGAACAATTCCTTCAGCAAGCTTGCTTCTGCCCTTGTATCAACTAGGGCGTGTATAGTAAATTCGTCAAACCCTGGTATAAATATTATTAAGGGTATATAGATATGTAATTGTGCTCTTGATTTGAGATCTAGAGTTCATATCATTGATCAGGGAGTTTGAAGAAGTTCTTCCAATTCTGGAATTGGATAGAGGAAACTTTTTCCAATCAATGGTATCCGAATTTTCTAAATTTTGTATTTCTAAACTTAGCTTATCCAAAGCAGTACTCGTGATTTCTGTGTCTATTTGATCAATTTCCTTTTCTTTATTGACCAATGATGTTCTCTTTTTCTTAATAGGTCTTTCTTCAGAATTGTAGTATTGGTCTATGTCTCCTAAGAACCTTAGGGTATTATCCGTATGTTTCATCACCAAAGTCCTATAATTGGACTTTTTGGTTTCTTCTTTGATTATATGTTTGATTTTTTTTACAATGTTAATCATCTTATGGGCTTCTTGAATCTTACTAGCATTATAATTTGTATGCGTTTTATACCAAGTTTTACTCATGAGAAGGACCAAGAGTATTTTCCTTTATTTGGGATAAGGGTGTTTTAATAACTAAATTTTCTCGTTCTCTAGCTTTGACATTGTCTAGTAATAGTTTAGTTCTTCCTTCCATAGGGGAACTACTAATACTAGATCTATGAGTAATTTCATCAATAGGTAGGTTTATACTACCCAAATGATCCATAGAACTAGATCTAGTTAATTTTGCGGGTTTCGAAGTAGAAGTTTCACTGTCTTGTGTAAGAGTTCCTTCAACTTATTATCGTATAAATCATGTTTCCTGATGCAATAAAGTACTCACTTGGTACTTCTAATTTTGGTTTAAGAGATCACACAAACAATTGCATCTCATTATCAAGTCTTAAATGTTCTAATTAAACTAATCTTGGTTGTATAATCTTACCCATTCCAACCTCAAAAAGTTTAACCAAATGTTTTGGTGTAATAGATTTGAATGTTGGGGTATCATTCAAGGCCATACAATGTTCCCATTGTATTCCTATAACTTTTGATCCAGGCATTAATTCTATGCCTTGTAAATTTATTAATAAAGTACATATTTTTTCAATATTTTGATCATCATGACTTATAGAGAAGTCTGGATGAATATTGATTCCAAAGAGTCTATTTACTAAGTTTGATTTAGCACCTCCTATTATACTATTTAGAGGGTTGTTAATTATTCTTTCATCCATACAGACTACTAGTATGGGAGTATCTATTCCAGTGCAAAATAGACCTATTATTTTTAGTTGTATTAACCCAATATGGAGATATCTCATCTTTGGGTATTTCTTTCTTAAATTTTCAATTTTCCTTCTATTCAGAAGGCAGATAGAAGAAAAGTCTTCTCCTCCTCTGAGTTCAATATTTCCTTGCATTCTTTCAAATACATAAGTATGTTTATTTAGAAATCGAGATTGAAAAGAGACACTTTATATACCTCTTTCTTGTCAGAATGAGGAATAGCTTCCTTAAGTTTTTCTAGGTCTTCATCAGTGATCTCAAATTGTTCACCTTCAATTTGGATGAGGCTAGAATTTGACGTTTCTTCTGATGTTAATGTATTCATATATATTCAAAATTTATAGTATTGTTCTTGAGGTTCTTCCCTACTTGAGCTACTAGAACCCTGTTGAGGATCTAGATAGCTGCTTCTTTTGGGAAGAGTATCTTCGACGATAGAAAGATTTTCATATTTATGAATAACTAATAACCCACCTCTTTCCATAAGATATTCTTTATCTTCGAAGGATGTATTTTTAACTATTACCGATATATTATGTCTAGACACAAGTTCAATAAAACCTTGTGTAATGAATATATTTTTATTAGCATGCAGAGGAACATTATGTATAACCCTTTAATATCCGATTGGTATAAATATTCTAAGATCTAAGAATATCTCTTTTGTATGATATCTCCTTATTCCGACGGATTTACTCAGATATAAGGTATACCTTGCAGAGATTCCTTCTTTCCTAGGTAGGATTGCATTTTCATTAAGGAGTGTGATCCTAATTTGATTATGCGTTTTGTTTATAGTGATCATATTGATTTTAAGATGTTCTATTGATTTACAAAGGTCCTCTTCCTCTGTAGAATCAGTAGAGGAATCTTCAATAGATTCTATTTCGTAGATAGAAGAGGCAGAAGTATTACTGTTCATCTCATCTATTGTTCCAATATTTATACCATACTCGTCTAGGTTATCTATGACGATGGTTTGTATATTTTTTGGGCATTCATTGGCAAAGTGCCCTTCCTTGTTGCATTTAAAGCATTTGCAAGCTTTTCTAATTTTTTTCTTCTTTTTTATAATTATTTTCTTCCTAAATTTCTTTTCGGACTTGAATTTCTTTCTGAAATTTGGCTTCCACTTTTTTGGGTTATTTTCCATTTCTTTTTTCTGAAGGTTTTACCTTTTTTATTCCATCGTTTCTTTTTCCAACTTGATCCCTTATATTCCGGGGGACATCCAAACTCGAAGTTTACATCTTCATCATACTTGGCACAACAAGAGTAACCAAGTCTTGAATTTTTTTTTTATATATTTTTGCATTTGAGTACAAGCCTTGGATTACTCATAGGCTTCTTCCATGGTTCTAACGCAAGCCCTTTTTAGCATACCCATAGTATGAATATTTCCTCGAATTTTATCATATCTTTCTTTTATGATATTATTCTAAGGATTAGGAATTTTAGCAAAGAATACCTTTATCCAGAATTCTTTATGTCGAGGGTCGCCTAAATGAAAAATAAGCCCTATATATTTGGAGACAAATTTTTCAAGCATGCATATGTCACATAAAGTCATTTTATGTAGTATTTTATCGTAGTCTTTGGTGACCCTGGGTTCTACACCCGTAAAATCTGCTAAAAACAACGCAAGCAAATCATTTAGGGCTTTTTGTTTATCAGGCTCATTTTTTATTTGAGCTACAGCTTCTGGATTTTGAGCTTCTAAATTTCTTAACCATGCTATAGAATGTCCTTGCCAGTGGCTGGTAGCATAGTGCATAAATCCATTAGTATCGAGATCTGGAACCGGAAATTGAATCATTCATTGTATTTTTTTGACTCCAATTCGACATGTATTCTCCTACTTGCTTATGGGGAATATGATCGATATTAAAAACTAATCCATCCGAAAGATATGTTTTATCTTGATATATATTTTGTTGGGTTGCATGTAATCTGACCCAATCCTTTCTAATATCTTTTCTAAACATAGGAGTTGGCGGAGTAATCCCCCTATCCTAGAAGGTCCTGCTTTCTGCATCATTATTTCAGGTCCAGGGTTAATTGAACCTGGTTGGGTGGTAGGAATACCTTCAATTAGGTAGGTTTCGTTACTACCACTACTTTCTTATACTGTCCATATGTTATGGTTTTCTGAATCATCATCCGATGAGTCAGTATATTTCTCCCGAGAGTTCCTGTTGTTGCATACATATGAAGTTTTTATAAAAGTTTTGATTTATCTCATTGGTTGAGATGGTTCTAATTTCCTGTGATGAAAATTTTATCATATTTATACTAGTAGTCCAAGACACTTTAGACCAGTCTGTTTTCTTATATTCGTGATGAGTCTGAGTTTTTCCTAGACTTTTAATGTCGTTTCTGATATTATTCATGTTAATTTTGACCTCATTAACTTCTCTGTAGATGCTATTAACATTTCTATAGATGGTTAATAGGGTATCAGTAATATAATTGTATATCCCAATTTTTGGGTTCCCAAGTGAGGGCAAATGAACTATATGTTAATATCCGACCAAGCTAAACGGACATTGGTGTTCGTCCGCAAAAACTAGGCGGTCAGCTTTCGCTGGAAGGTTTTCTCTCATTGGAGTGGTCCGTTCTTGAGTATGGATGCTAAGGTAGGCTTAGATATTTTCTAACAAAAATATTCTCGGAACTCTGTTACGCTCGTTTTGACCCATAATTCTGCGGCTTGTTATAGTACCCCGTCATCCCATCCCAAATTGCTACAATACCAGCTACAATTTTGCTATAGTTGCTTTCACTATGCGAAATCCGGGGTGGGATATCGTGGATTTCTGGTTGGGTTAGGTCTTGAATCAGAACCACAAACCTATACCACCGCTTCACAGAACTAGAGCACAACACTGGTTCATTTCCTACACCATGCGTAAGAGCTACAACACAGATATGAGCTTTATTTTTGTTAGAATAATCTAATATTCTACCATAGCATAATACTCAAGAACAAGTATTTAAGCTTTCATACTTATATTAAAAGAAAAGTAAAGAATAGGGAGTACTCACAATAGAAACCAGTGCTAGATCTTTATTCACAAGGCTCTGATACCAGCAGAAAGAAAGTTACATCGGAAGAGAAAAAACAAGAAAGTAAAGCACTCAAAGAGAAAATATTACAAGCACACTCAAACTCCGTTGCCCCTGAATACACAAGCACTATCTTATTTATAGGGGACGGTAGTACCATCGGCATAGCCGGTTAAGGCTTACCGGATCCATTCCTCTTTTTTTATAAAGTAGCTTTAAGTAAAGTCACTTTATTAAATAGATTCTTTTGTTAGGTGCGAGTTCATATCAATTTTGTCACTACCTAACCAAAGGGACACCTCACATCGCTTGTACAATTGCAAATAAGCCCGAATCTTCCACGTAACCCTCAATTATTAATGAGAAGATATTGTGTCTTGTCCTGGTGGGGTCCCATACACTATTTCCCACCATTCATTCCACCTGTCTTTATCAGTAGGTGGAGACCACCTATGGATCCTAGGTCGAGACCATTCACGAATCCTTCGTTCATCGTCAAGGATTCTCATATCTGCTTCATCTTCAGACTCTATGTTCATGTCTTCGTCCCAAGGATAGGTTGGGTAGTCACTTTCTCCTTCGTCTTCCTTTGGAGAGAGTGGTTGTGCTGCTGGAGGTATTTGCTGTAGGGGACGTATAAATTTTGGTCCCTTCTTCTTCTTTCTTCTGGCTAATCGCCATTTGATTCTTCGTCTGTAGCGTCTCAGGATGTCTTTATGTGTAATCTTCCTCTCCATGCAAAAATTGGAAATTAAAAATATCCCACCATGCTTCACATCTATAGTTGAGACATGATGGCATCAGCCTGCTGAACGTCCTCTTTAGCCTACTTCCCCACTGGTCCTAGGTGCATGCTTGCAATAAATTCTTCGAGGAAGGCTATCCCCGAATTGTCTTATTCTCCTGGCCTGCTTGTATGATAGTCCGCCAGGATGATGTTGTCGGAGCTGTATAGGATAGCGTGACTTTTTATTCCTGCAATCTTTGGCACTTCTTCAAAGAATTCTCTGGCTGCGCTGTACCACTCCTTGTCTTCACAAAAGTTTCCCTTCTTAAAAATGGAAAACTTTAGATTTAGGTCGTCATTGAGACGATGCAGCTCCCAGATCTGGTAGGAAGAAAAACATTTGATGAACCTCTTCTCCTGCCAAACGCTCCAAACCTTAAATCTGAACATCGTCTGGAACCTGGTAGTATGAGAAAGAGCAGCTTCCCAACAAATTTTTGGGATAGTTTTCTCATATAATTCAATATATGAAGTGTTGATAAACACTTCATAAACTAATCCTTTTTTAATTTGATTAATTAATTTAATAATCTCCTGGAAACAAGATACCAGACGAATATATCCATTTTTAATGTATATAATCTCTTCTCCCTCGAAGAGCTTAGTGATGTCACTTTTATCTAAGTGCTTAAAGAAGAGTAAGAGATGCGACTCATCAATGAGTTGCTGTTGGTACATAGTAAGCATCCTCTGTACCATAGCCTCTGCCTCAATGTTCTGGAGTTTTTCACTCTTGAGTTCTATGGTAGAGTAGAAATCCAGTATGTCTGGCATTCTAAAATTTACCAGATAATGACTGTCAATTTGTTTCAGAATCTCTTTCAATTATTTGTGTTATGTGGAGCTTCCATGGAAGAGATCCTTTTCTTTGGAAACCAAGGCAGGGGATCTAGAAGTGGTACTATATGCCATTAACTGAGATGCCTTCTGTCTCAGTTCAAATAATTTTTCGTTTAACTGGCCCGAACTGTTTTTCGGCAATATAATTTTTTTTAATCTAAGAAACAATAACTTGCTCCGTTGATGTCGTTAGACTGAATGGCTCTGTAGAAGCTAATAAACAGATCCCAATACCCCTTGTCATTGTTCTCCAGGTCCTGATTGTACCAGTTTTTCACCATAGTACTGGCGAAGGTCTTCTGGAAAGGTACTAATCTCCTTGGTCCTTTAAAAGGTTTTCATTTCGGAGTATTTTGGATGGTCTGTGTGACCTGAGAGACGATGGTCCCTTGTAGGCTGGTTGCACCCTGGGTTTGTCCGTTTGCCTGAACATTTTGGCTGTTCACCTGAATTTGTGGACTGTTAGTCTTTGGAGCTGGGTTGATCACCGTGGACGCTCCTGAGGTGGTGGCTACAGTGTTGGCAGCGTCCCTCTTGGTGGCCTTTTTGTTGCTAATAACTGGAGAAAAGGCCTTCTGTCTTTTCATTTCTTCGTAGACCTTTTTTAGCCGATTAAACTCATCATCATCTATGGTATCATAACCTGGTAAGAGTATCAACAAAAAAGTTAGTATATCCTGGAATATAAGCGACTTCATAATTAAAAATTTCTAAATACATAACAATTTCTAATCCGTCTGAGATTCTCTTCAGGATTATTGATGGTTTTCTTTTTAAGAAATTGAGCAACGATGGTCCCTTGTAGGCTGGTTGCACCCTGGGTTTGGCTGTTTGCCTGAACATTTTGGCTGTTCAGCTGAATTTGTGGACTGTTAGTCTTTGGAGCTAGGTTGTTCACCGTGGACGCTCCCGAGGTGGTGGCTGCAGTGTTGGCAGCGTCCCTCTTGGTGGCCTTTTTGGGGCCAATAACTGGAGAAAAGGCCTCCTGCCTTTTCATTTCTTTGTAGACCTTTTTTAGCCGATTAAACTCATCATCATCCATGGTATCATAACCTGGTAAGAGTATCAACAAGAAAGTTAATATATCCTGGAATATAAGCGACTTCATAATTAAAAATTTCTAAATACATAACAATTTCTAGTCCGTCTGGGATTCTCTTCAAGATTATTGATGGTTTTCTTTTTAAGAAATTGAGCAACAGATTTATTATATTTTTCAATGACAAAATTTCTATAAAGAATATATATTCTCAGGCTCTTAATGGCCAATTTAACTGCTAATAATTATTTATCATAAGTTGCATATTTGATTTGTGTCATTGTAGAATTGCCCCAAGTGTACGCAATAATTTCTTTTTTGTTTAGCGATTAATACTCGTGTACAAAAATTGTCAGAAGCATCAGTTTGTAGAACAAGTTTTTCATCATCTAGAGGAAAATAAAGGATTTTTTGATCCTTAACTAAGTCGTTTATACTGACAATCTCCTCTTTCTCTTTTGGCGAGAGCGAAATGGAAATTTTACTCGTATCCCATTTACGAGGTTGTTCTCCTGTTGATTGTTTATATTTTGCTTGCTCATTGGCAAGTTTATCCTGTAAGTTTTCTACTCTAGTAGAAAGGTAGGGAATAAACTTTCTACCATAATTTAATAATCCTAAAAAACTCTGAAGCTCCTTCAAAGTTTTAAAGTCATCTGAAAAATCCTTTCTTTGTATAAATATGTTGTTGAAGCTCAATTTGGCCATTTTTTTATTATTTTCCTTAAAAAATCGAATTTTGAATAGTTTGATTTTCTTGGGACTAAGGATAATTCCATTATCCAGTAGTAATTTTACTATATGTAATATATGTTCTTTATGTTCTTCAGCAGTTTTGAAGAACACAAGAATATCATCGATATAGACTACCATATAGTCTAAGTGTCCGAAAATCGAATTCATCAATTTTTGGAATGTTTGTGGTACATTTTTTATCCAAAAGGCATAACTAACCACTTAAAATGTCCATGGGAACAACTGAAGGAAGTTAGCTCAATAGTGTAGGAATGAGATGTAGAGAACTATACTCTAGAGGGGGGGGGGGGGGGGGGGGGGGGGGGGGTGAATAGAGTAGACAACAAAAAATTAGCTTTTTAAAAAATTGTTAGCAACAAAATCACAGAATATGTCACAGATATGTAAATGTAAAACTAGAGGTCAGAGATCAAATGCAAACACAAAGATGTATACTGGTTTCCCTCTTGTGAGGACTAGTCCAGTCCGAAGAACTTCAGCTGACAATTGAAATCCACTATGGAAAAACGTCACAAGTTTTCATGCGAAGTTCTTGCAACTTCTACAACGCGAGCTTTGATCCGAAGTACTCGACCAACTTCAATGGTGAAGTATCTTTCTTCAATCATGCCTCTGATTACAATCACTCTGAAACTTCTAGACCGTACCGTACTTGCAAATCGACTAGAGGATTGTAACTGGCTTAAGATTTGAAAATAAAAAGTTTAGAACACTTTGGAATACCGTAGTAGGCTTAGAGAGAAGAGAAGAGAGGTGTGTTGAAACGGTATAAATTCTTCTCTATTTATAGGTTTTTTAAAGATAAAATTCGGGCAGAATTCTGTGAGAGAATCTCGGCAGATAGCCGTTGCATCCGTAACTGCGGAAAGACTGAGTTCAAAATCCAACACCCACTAACCGAACTCAGACCGAATTCGGGCCAAATTCGGTCCGAATTCTCTTGGTCCGGAGTTGATTTGATTAAGGTTTTGTAAATCAGGTTTTGGGCTTTTTGAAAAGTCAAGCAGTTAGGTGCTTATGTAAATGGGCTAATTTTCAAAAACAAAGGGTATTTTGAAAACATTTTGGGGTAGCCTATTTGCCAGTACGACTCGGTGTACATTATATTTCTAGACTCAATATATTGTGAAAATTATATTGATAATAGAAATACAGACTCAATGGAAAAATGTCTTCATGTCTTGAATGGTAGCAGTAGCAGTTCTCAACAGTCGTCCAAATTGCCCTTATATCGAGACATGGTTAGATCAATTATTAAAATTGGGTTTGACCATGACCAATGGGCCAACAATCTTTCCCATTTTGATAATTGATAAACCTTGTCCGATATAACATCTTGATCTTGATTTGACAAGAAATTAAAATTTGTAAGGTACTGTAATATGCTAAACTTTGTATGGTACTATCTCTTTTTAAAAAAATTCTCCTTGTATCCTGCAAAAGATGGTAGATCCATTTTCTCCCCCATTGTCACTTAGCAAAATAGTTGCAAAGAGAGAAACTCCCTCGCAATTCACGCTTAAGAAACAAATGTTGAAGAATTACAGAAAATATATAAAGAGTAACATATATTTCACAGGCAGTTCTATGAAGGAAGCATAAACTAAGATAAGTAAAGCTATGCATAGAATGAGAAGTGCATACTAAGAGTAAAAGAGAGAACAATACACACTGAAATAGTAAATGCATACTAACAAGAGTTTGAAACAACTCAACAAACAGTTACAATGCTAATAAAAATAAAAGATAAAGTGCTATCTTGGAATGTCGGAGCATTTCCAAGTATACATAGACAAATATAGAGTCTAATCAGATACCATATAGGCAAAATACAATAACGTCTAGATCAAAAATACTCAGCAACTAAACAGATTCATCATCATCATCATCTCAATCAGCATCGCCACCATGTCTAGAAGGACCAGCTCCAGAAGTGCCAGCTTTATGAGAAGGGTGTGAAGTAGCACCAGAACTACGGTACCAGTCATAAGAGTTACCGGGCTCAAAGAAGTGACGAACTGCCTCATCCTCATAGCATTAGCCAAAAATAGTAGGATCTCGTGGAAGAGAACTGGCATCCAGACCAGTCTGGACAAAACGCAGATCCGTAAAGGAGTTTGCCAGAGCCTAAAACCGACTATTATCTCGGAACTCGCATTCCCTCAATGTGTCTGTCACAAATGCTCGCAAAGAGTTGTGCTCATCCAGCTGAGCATGTCGTATATCAAATAAATGATGGTGGAGACCCTCAAAAGACATAGGGTAATCCTGAAGAGGTAGAGGTGGTGCAGTAGGAGGAGCAGGAGGAACAACTATACTACGACGAGATAGCTGAAGATACTTGGGCTCAGAGTCACGAGCATGAGTGGATAGATCAATGTCAAAGTACTGAAAGATGATTAGAAGAATCATTGCGTAAGCAAGGTTCCTGTGCCTTTCGCGACAATGACCCATCATTTGAATAATCGTCTAAGGAATCCCCTTTCGAATATGATATAAAGCAGACATTTCAAGGGTGGTCATATCATCTTTGGAAGTAGATTTGGGCAAGATAGTGGAGTAGACGATGCGATGCAATTCATAGAAGAATAAGTTCAAATGTGCAGCTTTGAACTTTCTAGTATGAACTCGATCAGGAGAACACAGTTCATTCTTGAAACTGTTTAAAGTTATATCTCTGAAAAATTTAACTTCATTGATATCGTCTAGCGGAGCACCTTTATTTGGAATATCAAAGATTTTTGCTAGGTCGACATCATTGAATTGAATATCAATTCCAATAATACGGTTCTTAACAGTGAAAGTGCCAAGGTTGTGCAATCCTAATGCTTCAAAATAAGTTCTGTGGGACGAAAAGATTGTACACTTGATCGGTATGCCAGGGCATATGTTGCGAACCGAGAAATCCGCATACCATAATAGAGATTGGTCATGAGTTTCAAAGAAAAACTCATTGAATGTCCCGTCGTCCGATTGGACGGGTGAAAAGAGGGATGCTTGGATAGGATCCGAAGACGAGGCTTCTTCGTTAACTGCCGTCTTCTTTCTCTTGAAGGGGTGTTGATTCTAGGCATAATTTCAAAAAAAAGTATAGAAATCTACGAAATTAAAATATAGAGGAGGAAGTTATACCTTCTGAAAATTAAGTATGTGGAAAGAACGAGATTTAACGCACGAATCCAAAATTTGGATGGAAAACTCCAAAGGATTTGAGAGAAATTAAAGTAGAAAAGCTATGGTTTTGGAGCTTCGGACGCTGCTGCTGCTCTGTTTGGAGAAGAAAAGGGTGATGAATAGAAGGGGCCACATTCAAATTCGACTAAAAAACACCCGACGCCAACAGAACTCGGGCCGAATTCGATACGAGATTGCCTGGGGTTATGTTGAGGTATTTTTGTGCAGAAAAATGCTACTTTGTATTCATCAATCCTTTTTCAATTATTTAATTCCAAATTTAGTTATTTTAAATTTTAATTAATATAATTATATTATTTTATGAATTAAATTTCGTTACGCAGTGACTGTCTCAGATTAGCTGTAGGGGTATTGTTCCAGCTAACAGAGGTTCACAGGAGAACGCTTAAGTACCGTTTCGCTTCGACCTTAGTCGTGGTGACAGACAGACCCTTTGTAGGCTTGTCTCGAAAATAGTTTTTGTATATTAAAAAATAATTAATAAAATAAAATTAATTTATATTATTGACATCTAAAATTCCTAATTCTCGACATAAATAATTAAAACGATCTTTCGCTAATGGTTTTATAAAGATGTCAGCCAATTGGTTCTCTGTCTACATATTCAAGATTTATATCTCTATTTGTTTGATGGTCTCTAAGAAAATGATGTCGAATCTCAATATTTTTCAGGATTCTTAGTCAAATTAATAGTACTAGTGTTGTCACAGAAAATGGGTATGTGTGAATACTGTACACCAACGTCTTCCAAGGTTTACTTCATCCATAAAATTTGTGCACAACAATGTCCTGCGACGATATACTTAGCCTTGCGGTAGTTGATAATGCGACATAATTTTGCTTCTTGCTAAACCAAGAGACTAGAGCCTTACCTAGGAAATGACACGTATAGCTAGTACTTTTCCTATCTACTTTGCATCCAGTAAAATCAGCATCCGAGTAACCGATTAGGTCAAAGGACATGGTTTTGGGATACCATAAGCCGACAGAAGAGGTGCCTTTAAGGTATTGAAAGATACGCTTAACTGTGCACATGTGTGATTCCTTAGGGTTAGCTTGAAAACGTGCACACAAGCAACCACTAAACATTATATAAGGGCGACTAGCAGTTAAATAAAGTAAACTACCAATCTTGCTTCGATACGTATGTCGACAGGTTTTCCTTGCTCATCAATATCAAGCTTAGTTGAAGTTGCCATTAGAGTGCCAAGAGGTTTGACGGTTTCTAGATCGAACTTCTTTAGTAAACCTTTTGTGTACTTGGCTTGATTAATGAACGTCCCATTGTTGGTTTGTTTGATTTGCAGTCCAAGAAAGAATTTGAGTTCTCCCATCATGCTCATCTCAAACTCATTCTCCATACACTAAAAATTCTTGACAAAGAGACTCATTAGTAGATCCAAATATAATATTGTCAACATAAATCTGAATTAAAAGAAGGTTTTCTTTCAAAGATTTTATAAACAATGTAGTGTCAACCTTCCCTTTTTTAAAACCGTTATCAAGTAGAAAAGAGCTTAAACGATCGTACCAAGCACGGGGGGCTTGTTTCAGACCGTATAAGACTTTCTTCAGCTTGAAAACATAGTCAAGGTTTTTAAAATTAGTAAATCCTGGAGGTTGAGCTACATAAACTTCTTCTTTTATAAACCGTTAAGAAATACATTTTTACGTCTATTTGAAAATTTTTAAAATTATGAAAATATGCAAATGTACATAACATGCGAATGGATTCTAATCTCGCAATTGGGGCATAGGTATCATCGCAGTCGATACCTTCCTCTTGGTTGTATCCTTAAGCTACGAGTCGGGCCTTGTTCCGAGTGACTAAACCATTCTCATTGAGTTTATTTCGGAATACCTAGCGGGTGCCAATGACCGAATGATCAATGGGATTGGGAACAAGTTCCCAAACTTGATTCCGTTTAAATTGGTTTAATTCCTCTTACATAGTATCTAACCAAAAATTATTGCTACATGCTTCTTCAATAGTTTTGGGTTCTAGTTGTGAAATAAATGCAACACAGAAAACTATATCTTTGTTAGAGGAATGAGTACTTATACCCCTAGTAATCTCACATATTACCAAGTCCTTGGGATGATCAGCCATAAACTTTATTCTTTTTGGCAGACTCTCAAGGTAGCTAGTTCCAGTTTCTTATTCTGGACGTGCTCTGCTTGGTGGTTCTACAGGTATTGTACTTGATGGTTCTGCAGGTGCTTTGCTCGGTGTACTTATGTCTTCATCATCATCATCGATCGTCTGTTGATTTAGTTCGTCAAAAGTGACATTCATTGACTCTTCGATGATTATGGTCCTTTTGTTAAAGACTCGGTATCCTTTACTTTTGTCCGCATAACGTAAAAATATACCTTTATCGGCCTTTTCGTCAAACTTTCCCAAATTATCTTTAGTATTAAGAATAAAGCATTCGTAACCAAAGATTTTGAAATAGGAAACTGTGGGTATTCTATCAAACCATAACTCATAGGGAGTCTTCTTGAATTTAGGTCGAATTAGAACCCTATTGAGAACATAACAAGTTGTGTTGACAGCTTCACCCCAAAAGTATTTAGGTAGGCTAAACTAGTTTAATATAACTCTAGCCATTTCAGATAGAGTCCTGTTCTTACATTCCACAACTCTATTTTGTTGTGGAGTCCTAGGGTAGGAGAACTCATGCATATAACCGTGTGTGTCACAAAATTGCTCAAACTCTGTATTCTCAAATTCGTCGCCATGATCACTTCGAACGAGTGATCATGAATCCTTTCTTATTTTGAACTTTCTTGCAAAAGGAGATGAATTCAGACAAGGCATTATTTTTGCGTACGAAAAAATATACCCACATGTATCTAGAGAAATCATCTACTATTACAAATGCATATAACTTACCACGTAGACTAGCAATTCTACTAGGCCCAAATAAATCTATATGCAGTAATTGTAGTGGTCTAATGATACTTACAATATTCTTGGACTTAAATATGGATATGGTAGCTTTGTTCTTTTCATATTCACTATATACCGTATCCTTCTTAAAGGTGATATCCGGTAAGCCTCGTACCAATTTCTTCATGGATGGTCTTGAAATTGTATCCATATTTGTATGACCGAGTTTAATATGCCATAGTTGTCTCTCATCATTCTTGACGATTAAGCATCTACCTACTTTGTTAGCATCTTCCAACAAATAAAAAACATATATATTGTCATCCCTAATACCTTTAAAGATAATACTACCAGTTGAGCTATCAACTATAGTACATTTTTCTTTGACAAAGTTAATACCATATCCATGGTCAGCTAAATGGCTTATGCTGAGTAGGTTATGTTTTAACTCGGTTACTAGACAGACATCTTTAATCACATGATAGGAGCCTGACCAATGTTGCCGATACCTACTATATACCCTTTAAGATTATTACCAAAGAAGACGTATCCTTCTTTCTTCTATGACAGTGTTTCGAATAAAGAAGCGTCATCGGTCATGTGCCGTGAGCAATCGTTGTCGAGGATCCATTTGCTTATAGCATACGTAGGGTGTTCCACCTACAAAAGAATTTGTAAATAAAACTTTTGGTACCCATTACTTGTAGGGTCCTGAAATGTTAGTCTTTGGTATCCATGCACATATCTTCAAATCAACTAGCTTTCTTACTCTACAAGCAGGAGAGATATGACCAATGGTGCCACAATAATAACATCTAGCATGTTGAGTGTTAGATGCAGTGTGTTGTGCATGATTGGTAGATCTTGGTTTTCTAGTTGGATATTTTTAATAGAATGCATGCCTATTAGTCTTCTTGGGCAAAGGTTTGGTTGGGTTTGGTTTGACAATATTGGGTTTGACAGTGGTCCGATGTTTCGGTAAGTGACACGTGTTAGGATAGGAAGCAACAATCTCAGACTATTTTCCTAACCTAATTTCCAACTTTTTGGAAGTGTCATAAAGTGTATTGTAGTCAGCTGTGATTTCTGACTAGTGCTTGCTGAAGACTCTTCTTCTCTTTGAGTAAGTCTTCCTCTAGTTTGGTGATGGTCTTGTCTTTCTCTTCGGATAGCCTTGTGGTCTCGTGCGATTGCAACTGAACAGAAGAAAGCTCACCTATCTCACTAGAATTATCATTACTTCTAACCTCAGCTAGTAGGTCGGTAAGTCTTCCTATTTTACCTTACCTTTTTAGAGTTTTGGCATTTGCTACGCAGTTTTCTGTAATCACCTAAGAGGTCACTAAAGGCTTCACCTAACTGTTCAAAGGTAAAATTATCATATGTATCAAACATGGGGTTAGTGTTTACCTGATCATATGCCATTAAGTATACATTTGCAGCTTCATCTGATTGTTCATCTTCTGAGTCGCTAGCTTCACTTTCATGCCATATGCTTGTGTTGGCATACCTTCTGGATGTTGATTTCTTCAGGTAACCCTTTTCATACTTGTCACTTTTCCAGGTTGATGATGATGCTGTCGGACAATCCTTCTTGATGTATCCTTTCTTCTTGCAACCGTAGCAGATTGGATCTTTTTCATTGTTGCTATTGTTGCTGTTGTGTTCTTTTCTTCTTCGGTTGAATCTCATGAACTTCTTGAACTTCTTATTAGGAGAGCTTGACCTTCAGAGTCAGAGTCACTGTCGTCGGAATCATCTTCGACAGATCTTCTGTGTTGAGCTTTGAGGGCGATTGACTTCTCCTTTGGTGCAACTTCTTCAAAGTCTTGAAGTTCTAGCTCGTGAGTGAGTAGCTTACCTATGAGCGTTTCAAGAGACATAGTAGTGAGGTCGTTTCGTTTAATAATTGCAGTAGCCTTTGGAAACCAATTCTACGTAAGAGCTCGTAGTAGTTTGCGAATCTTCTCATGCTTATTATATTCCTTGCCTAAGGAAGACAATGGGTTTGCAATATCCAGAAATCTTGTAAACATCTGAGTAACGGATTTGTTTGGCTTCATTTTGAACTCTTCATACTCTTGAGTAAGTCTACTGATCTTTAACTACTTGACTTGTGTCGTGCCTTCGTGAGTAACTTCGAGAAGTTTCTATACTTCATTGGATGTTGTGCATATAGACACCATGTTAAATTCAGTCCTGTATAAAGCATAAAATAAAGCATTAATAGCACGTGCGTCACGACTGGCATATTTTTTTTCAACTTCAGTATACTTGTCATGGGGTTTCTTAATCAATTCTCCATCAACAAGAATACGAGGGGGCTTTTTATAGCCACCAATTACAATAACCATAAGTCAAAATTTAGAGATTTTAAGAAGAAACTAATGCGTGTTTTCTAGTATGTGTAATTTATACCATCAAATAGTGGGGGTCTGTTCGTGG
This sequence comes from Iris pallida, assembly GCA_029216955.1. Taxonomy (NCBI): domain Eukaryota; kingdom Viridiplantae; phylum Streptophyta; class Magnoliopsida; order Asparagales; family Iridaceae; genus Iris; species Iris pallida. Next base: position 18,398,336 of record JANAVB010030219.1, read on the forward strand.
CTTGGCCTTCACTTATGAATTTCACAGTTGCCATATATGATATAGTGATCTATGTAACATCAGTATTGATAAGAATATAATAACAGTATTACTTCGCTTTACTTGTATAACCCGCTCTGATACCAATTGTAGGAACGAGATGTAAAGCGCTATACTCTAGAAGGGGGTGAATAGAGTAGGCAGCAGAAAATTAGCTATTTAAAAAATCGTTAGCAACAAGATCACAGAATATATCACAGATATGTAAATATAAAAGTAGAGATCAGAGAGCAAACACAAACACAAGGATGTATACTAGTTTTCCTCTTGTGAGGAGTAGTCCAGTCGGAAGAACTCCAGCTTCCAGTTGAAATCTACTATAAAAAATGCTGTAAGTTTTGATGCGAAGTTCTTGCAACTTCTACAACATGAGCTTTGATCCGAAGTAGTCGACCAACTTCAATTGTGAAGTGTCTTTCTTCAATCAAGCCTCTGATTACAATCACTCTGAAACTTTTAGACCGTACCGCACTGGCAAATTGACTGGGGGATTGTAACTTGCTTGAGATTTGAAAATGAAAAACTAAGAACACTTTGGAATACCGTAGTAGGCTTAGAGAGAAAAGAAGAGAGGTATATTGAAATGGTAGAAATTTTTCTCTATTTATTGGTTTTCCAAAGACAGAATTTGGACAGAATTTGGACAGAATTCTTTGAGAGAATCTCGGTAGATAGCCGTTACATCCGTAACTGCGGGAAGACTGAGTTCAAATCAACATCCACTAATCGAACTCGGGGTGAATTCAGGCCGAACTCGGGCCGAATTCTCTTGGTCCAGAGTTGATTTGATTAGGGTTTTGTATATCAGATTTTGGACTTTTTGAAAAGTCAAGTAGTTAGGAGCTTATGTAAATGGGCTTATTTTCAAAACAAAGGATGTTTTGAAAACATTTTGGGGTAGGCTATTTGCTAGTATGAGTCGGTGTACATTGTATTTCTAGACTCAATAAATTATGAAAATTATATTGATAATGAAAATATAGACTCAATGGCAAACCGACTTCATGTCTTGAACGGTAGCAGTAACAGTTCTCAACAGTCGTCCAAGTAGCCCTTATATCGAGACAGGGTTAGATCAATTATTAAAATAAGGTTTGACCATAACCAATGGACCAACAGATAGAATCTTTATCAGCAAGTTTAATCTGCCAAAAACTAGATCTAGCATCAAACTTACTATAAAACTTTGCTTCTTGTATTTGTTTTATCAAGTGTTCTGCTGAAGGAATAAAATATCCTTAAAATTTTGTATAGCTGTTAAGCTTTCTATAATTGAGCTATCTTTTCTTTATTTTATTTCTGCATGATTTCTGACTAGAAAAGCAGGTGATGAATGAGTGCTAGAGCTCTTTTGTATTAGTTTTAGACGAAGTAACTCGTCAATTTGTTTAGCAAACTCTTCCTTAACAGAAGAAGAAACCATTATACTATTTACTCGTACTTTGGATTCTTTATGTATATCTAATAATTCTATTTTGCAATATCTAGGTGCTTTATCAAATTATTTCAATGGATTATCTGAGTATAATGGTTCTAACATTCCATGGATAACCTTTTGGAGGTTATTATGAGTTGGGATGTTATACGTATAGATTTTTTCTTTGTTTTCATCGATAAGAGTTATGGGTTTTTCACTACGCTGTGCTACGGGTATATATTTGTTTTCCATTGAGACAGTAAAAGGAATTCGAGGTATCGACATTCCATCAATATTAAAGTAATATGTATTGCATGGTGCGTAATATCTTAAATTATCCGTACCTATAAGACAATCATTATTAAATTCTTTCGGTAAAAGAACAAAATCATATTGATATGTATTATTATTCCCATGTATGTCTAGGAATTAGACAGGGAGTCCTTTTACTTTGTAATTTACTAAAATTTGTCTACCCATGAAATCATTTAGTTTGTCAGGTTTATTTATTTTGATTCATAGATGTTCTGGTTTGAACTATTCTTGCAGCAAGCTTGCTTCTGCCCCTATATCAACTAGGACGTGTATAGTGAATTCATCATACCCTGGTATACATATTGGTAAGGGTATATAGATATGTAATTGTGCTCTTGATTTGAGATCTAGAGTTCGTATCATTGATCAGGGAGTTTGAAGAAGTTCTTCCAATTCTGGAATTGGATAGAGAGGAAAAGTTTTCCAATCAATGGTATCAGAATTTTTTAAATTTTGTATTTCTAAACTTAGCCTATCCAAAGTAGTACTCGTGATTTCTGTGTCTATTTGATCAATTTCCTTTTCTTTATTGACCATTGATGTTCTTTTTTTTATAATAGGTCTTTCTTCAGAATTGTAGTATTGGTCTATATGTCTCCTAAGAACCCTTAGGGTAATTTCCGTATGTTTCATCACCAAAGTCCTATAATTGGGCTTTTTGGTTGTTTCTTCTTTTATTATACGTTTGGATTTTTTTACAATGCTAATCATCTTATGGGCTTCTTGAATCTGACTAGCATTATAATTTGTATGCGCTTTATACCAAATTTTACTTATGAGAAGGACCAAAAGTACTTTCCTTTATTTGAGATAAGGGTGTTTTAATAACTAAATTTTCTCGTTCTCTAGCTTTGACATTGTCTAGTAATAGTTTAGTTCTTCCTTCCACAGGGGAACTACTAATACTAGATCTATGAGTAATTTCATTAATAGGTAGGTTTATACTACCCAAATGATCCATAGAACTAGATCTAGTTAATTTGCGAGTTTCAAACTAGAAGTTTCACTGTCTTATGTATAAGAGTGCCGTCCACTTATTACCATAGAAATGTGTTTTCTGATGCAATAAAGTACTCAGTTGGTACTTCCTATTTTGGTTTAAGAGATCGTACAAACAATTGTATCTCATTATCAAGTCTTAAATGTTCTAATTTAACTAATCTTGGTTGTATAGTCTTTCCCATTCCAACCTTAAAAAGTTTAACCAAATATTTTGGTGTAATAGATTTGAATATTGGGGTATCATTCAAGGCTATACAATGTTCCTGTGGTATTCCTAGAACTTTTGATCCAGGCATTAATTCTATGCCTTATAAATTTATTGATTAAGTACATATTTTTTTAAATATTTTGATCATCAAGACATATAGAGAAGTCTGGATGAATATTGATTCCAAAGAGTTTGTTTACTAAGTTTGATTTAGCACCTCCTATTATACTATTTAGAGGGCTATTAATTATTCTTTCATTCATACAGACTACTAGTATTGGAGTATCTATTCCAATGTAAAATAGACCTATTATTTTTAGTTGTATTAATCCAATATAGAGATATCTCATCTTTGGGTATTTCTTTCTTAATTTTTCAATTTTCTTTCTATCAAGGAGGCAGATAGAAGAAAAGTCTTCTTCTCCTCTGAGTTCAATATTTCCTTTAATTCTTTCAAATACATAAGTATTTTTATTTAGAAATCGAGACTGGAAAGAGACATGTTTATATACCTCTTTCTTGTCGGAATGAGGAATAGCTTCCTTAAGTTTTTCTAAGTCTTCATCAGTGGTCTCAAATTGTTTACCTTCACTTTGGGTGAGGCTAGAATTTGACGTTTCTTCTGATGTTAATGTATTCATATATATTCGAAATTCATAGTATTGTTCTTTAGGTTCTTTCCTAATTGAGCTACTAGAACCCTGTTGAGGATCTAGATAGCTACTTCTTTTGGGAAGAGTATCTTCAACGATAGGAAGATCTTCATATTTATGAATAACTAATAACCCAATAGGGTCACCTCTTTCCATAAGATATTCTTTATCTTCGAAGGACGTATCTTTAACTATTACCGATATATTATGTCTAGACACAGGTTCAATAAAACCTTGTGTAGTGAATATATTTCTATTAGCATGCAGAGGAACATTTTGTATAACCACATAATATCCGATTTATAAATATTCTAAGATCTAATAATATCTCTTTTGCATGATATTTCCTTATTCTGACAGATTTTCTCAGATATAAGGTATACCCTGCAGAGATTCCTTCTTTCCTGGGTAGGATTGCATTTTTATTAAGGAGTGTGATGATAATTTGATTATGCATTTTGTTTATAGTGATCATATCGATTTTAAGATGTTCTATTGATTTACAAAGGTCCTCTTCCTATGTAGAATCAGTAGAGGAATCTTCAATAGATTCTATTTCGTAGATAGAAGAGGCGGAAGTATTACTGCTCATCTCATCTATTGTTCCAATATTTCTGAAGGTTTTACCCTTTTTATTCCATCGTTTCTTTTTCCAACTTGATCCCTTATATTCTGGGGGACATCCAAACTCGAAGTTTACATCTTCATCATACTTGGCACAATAAGAGTAACCAAGTCTTGAATTTTTTAATATATTTTTGCATTTGAGTATAGGCCTTGGATTGCTTACAGGCTTCTTCCATGGTTCTCATACAAGCCCTTTTTAGCATACTCGTAGTATGAATATTTCTTCGGATTTTATCATATCTTTCTTTTATAATATTATTCCAAGGTAAGGAATTTTAGCAAAGAATCCCTTTATCCAGAATTCTTTAAGTCTAGGGTCGCCTAAATGAAAAATAAGCCCTATATATTTGGAGACAAATTCTTCAAGCATGCACATGTCTAGATAATAAACTAACAGAAAATACAATATTTGGTCTTGTGCAATTGCTAGATATACTAGTGCTCCAATAGCACTTAAATACGATATTTCACGACCAAGAATTTTTTTTCTTATCCCTTTGGTCGAAATTGATCTTTATCCAATATCCAAACTCCGTACAACCATAGGTGTACTAAGTGAATGTGCTTTGTCCATTCTGAATCATTTCAAGATCTTTTCAATATATCAGAATTGATGCACTAATATTCTACTGGAACTTCGTTTTATTTGCAAACCGAGACAAAGCTTTGTCTTTTCCAAGTCTTTTATTTCAAATTTTTTCTTCAAATAGTTTACAGTTTTCTCCAATTCTTTAGGAGACCTGATCAGGTTTATATCATCCACATATAATGCTACTATAGAGAATCTATTTTTGAATTTCTTAATGAAGACACTTGGGTAAATTTGACTATTTTTGTATCATTTCTTAGTCAAATATATACTAAGACGATTATACCACATTCTTCAGGATTGTTTCAACCCATATAATGCTCGTCTAAGTTTAATTGAACCATGCCCTTTGATTTAGTCTCTGGCATTGTAAATCTTTTTGGAATTTTTAAATAGATGTCAATATCTAAGTCTCCATACAAATATGCAGTTACAACATCCATAAATCTCATATCAAGATTTTTAGAAATTGCGAGACTGATTAGATATCTAAAATGACATCCATAACTGGAGAGTATGTCCCAACATAGTCAATTCCAGGTCTTTAAGAGAAACCTTGTGCTATAAGTCGGGCTTTGTATCTTTCAATTTTGTTCCTCTCATTTCGTTTTCTCATGAAATACCAATTTAAAACCAACATGGTTTATGCCCTTTGGTATTTTTACTATAGGTCCAAATACACCACGTTTTTCTAAATTTTTTTAATTATGCTTGAATATCATATTTCTAGATTGGCCAATATTTTCTTTGTCGAAATTCATTTATACTATTGGTTCATTTTCACAACCATCATTGTCCTTTGATATTTCAGTAGCTACTGCATAGCTAAATATAACATCGAAGACAAGTGTGAAGTAACGTGAAGGCAACTCTAGAAGGGATGAATAGAGTTTGTGTCTATAATGACCAATTAAAAAATAATTCTATTTCTAAGTCTAGAAAGCAACTACCAGGAGAATATATAATCATAGTAATAATATAGAAATTAAAAGAGTTTAGAAGAGCAAACACAAACACAGCGATATATCATGGTTTCCCTCATGGAGGACTAGTCCAGGCCCGAGAACTCTTGCTCGGAGTTAAAATCTACTATTTGTGAAATAGGGTACACACACGCCTTTAGTCAGAAGAGCACGCCAACTTCTTACAGACACGAGCCTTGGAAGCGTTCAGCTACGTTGACTTCGCAGATACAAAACTTAGAATTTTCCAAGTGACTTCTTTTCACTCTTGTACAGAACTTCTAGTTAAATCGCATTAAAAACCTTGGGGCTTAGGAAGTTTTGTAGCTAGGAGATTTGGAAGAGTAAGGCTTAGAGCCTATAAGACTTTAAAAGATAGAAAGCTTGAGAGTGAGAGATGATTTGAAATGGAAGAAATCAAGCTCTATTTATAATAGTCAGGGGAGGCAGAGTTCGGCCAGAATTCTGTCCCAAATATTCAAAAGTTCGAACGTTGGACAGCTAGTAGCAAGGTGTTCGTAAAAATCAGGTTGCTGATTTTAAGGAGGCAGAGTTCGGCCTGAGTTCTGCCTTAGACAGAGTTCGGCCCAAATTCTGTCTACCTCAGACCAGAAGCCCTATATAGGTAAGGGTGGTTTGGTTTGGTTCAGAAATTGGTTTGTTTTGTATGGTGGAGCTTGGAGAGATATGTCTAGGGTTTGAGATGACTTAGTACGACTGAACGTACATTTTTCTAGACTTAATAAATTAAAAAATTATAGACTGAGAACAAAATATTTGTAATACAACTGCTTGTAGACGACATCTATCTTGAACTTGATGTGTCGTATTGGATCATAGGTGATGTTCTGTCTTGAGCTTTATGTGTCATATTGGATCATATCAGATATCAGTTGTTAATTATCTAAATCAGGTTGACTATGATCCAATTTGGGTTAACAAAGTGCTTTTATATTCCACGATTCATCTGAACATACATGGAATATCGAGATCTCTTCATTTTTCAGGTACTTGTGCCTCTCTAGAGGCATCCATAGGCATTTAAGTGAATTTGAAAACATGCACATCTTCATTATTTATTTTTGGAGCTCCGGCCACTATTGGGCTTTTATCAGGACAAGATGTTTCATTTGCTCTCCTCTTTCTAGGATCACTATCTTGGAACCTATAGGCCTACCACAATTTTGACGTGTAGTAGTAGATTTATTTGCCATCTTGTCCAATTGGAACAATAATTCTGGCTGGCACATTCATAGCTGACAATACAATCTAGTTACCTTTGCGGCATTATTAAATACATCAAGGTATCAATAGCAATTTCTTGCAAATGTGTCATTCTCTTTATCTTAATCATATTGTAGAGTTCTTGGATCTTGATGAGATAGAGTGTAGTACCCCGACCCGCTTGGTGCCTTGTGATGGCTGGTTGGTTCGATGAAGCCTTGTTGGACTTGGGAATATGCGAAGGATCGCTCAGAAGGCTATGCGATCATGGCGGGAATCGTCTTATAAATGTGAGTAGTGTTGAACCCTTTAAAGATCCTTTAGCTTCACGCTTAATAAAAGGATGAGGATGCTATGTTTGTTTGTTGAGTTGCTAAATGTTATCGTATATGGATCCCAGAAAGATAATGAAAGATAATTAATCACATGACCCGAAAGCTGTTGCGAATCTTTTTATGAATATGTATGCTTACGTTTCATTGTAATAAAATACATGAAAAGTGAAGCAATAGTCCCAAATACTTGGGATGTGAGTATATCGAGCCTCATCTCGATGAATATGTGGTAACACAAATAATAAGACCTAAGAACTGGGCAACGAGTATGCTTGAATTAAGACCGTGAGAATGTATGATATCAAAGATGTGAAAATAGATTGAGTAATCAATATTCTATTATCCTGTCGCCAATGTAGAATGTTGATTACACTAAGATCCTGTATTGGACCGTTGGTGTTTGTGAGCTCAGCTCAAGTTTTGTTGGCAATATGAATGAGAATAGTGGCTGATTTCTTAGTTTTACTTATCATGCATTATATGTTTTCTTCATAGGTAAGTTGCATATACTTGCATGGTCATGGATAACTTGTGCACAAGGCAGTTCCTCGAACGGTACTCCACGGCCACAGACCCGATTCGTCCTAGGGAGAACAAGGATTGGTGCCGACATACTGGCAGCAGTATACGGGACCTTCAGTGGGACTAGCTACCCGTATTGTAAGGGGCCCTGTTATACCAGGAAGACGGTCCAAGATGGCGTGTCGCCAGTGACCTTCATATTGATAGGTCTAGTGCTAATGATGTCTTATCCAGGCAGAGTAAGTTGTTACTTGATTACAGGAAAGGATGTCGACTGTTGGTAAGAATTACCTGAACGGTGATAATTATGATAAAACATGATATTGTTCCTAACAATGTCTTATACTGGCAGAGTAAGTATTTTAAATGTACATGGATGGCAGTCGTGGGTAAGAATCACCAAAAAAAGGTGATAACATATATTTTATATTATGCTAGCTATAAGATTTGCATGCTTTACTTTTGGTTGGATATAAACAATAAAATCGACCTTAAGACAACGAGAAAGACCACTTTTAATAATGTTCTATAATATGATTACTTTGTGTTGTCTTCTTAGGTGAGTTAGGCCAGCACCGCTTGCCAGTACATAGATGATGTACTGACCCACGTTTGTGGGCATCTTTTACAGGTGCTTGTGCATGGGTAAAATCGTTTGATCAGTGCCTGACATCGATAAATTGGATGGATGTGCAGAAGCTCTTCTTGCAAGACGATGTCTTCTGCTATACGAGAAATAATGTATGAAACAGTATAACTCAGTTGTACCAGTGAGATTGTAAACCAAATTGGCAAGTTAATTGTAAGCCGAGTCGACATATGTCGGTTGTAAGCCTAAATGGCAAGTGATTCAGTTGGCTATTCAGAAGTCTTTGTAAATATGTTATAAACTCTGTATTCTGCTGCAAGTCTTGTAATCTATTTCAATTATCAATAAAGAGATTCATTTTCTTGATATCATTTTGTGACTTCAATTTGTCTACTTGGTTGGCTGCGATGTCATTGTTTTCTGATAAATATCGAGAACTATAATAGTTTTGCCTTGTACAAGTACAATCTAGACTTGTATGGTGTCACGCCCAGTAGTTAGTTTTTGATATCCCAGGATCGGTACGTGATAGAATGGTTTTAGATCACGGCTTTACATCCTTGGATTCTTATTCGATTTGTTTCAATCAAAGTTGCTCTTATAATGATTCAAAGCTGCTTCCGTGATGACCCAAACGTTGCTTCCGCGATTACTTAAAGTTGATTTCGCGATGAAATCAAAGTTGCTTCCACGATGAGTCAAAGTACATTCGCGATTATTCAGTGTTGCTTCCAAATTATTCTAAGTTGTTCACTTGATTGAAAATCTATTGATTCTCTTGGCCGCTCACTGGGTGTTTCATAAATAAGTCTAAATATGTAGGCTTTGATATGTGTACTTTAATAAATTTTTAATAATACCAAAATGAATAATAATGATGTAATGCTATAATAAGTTGGTATCGTGTGCTTGATGTCTTAAGTATGGGATTCATAGAAGTCGATTGTTATGCGACAATCGACAGTGGGTGATGGCATGGTATGTTGAAAAAGAATTATGCATGACTTTAGTGAATGGGAATCGATAAAAATATTTGAGTTGGCTTGGTTATGTTTCAGATGCGGATGCAGGGGAATTAGTTGGTACTTGTGGTCAACAGAACCACCGCGGGATGGATAGTCCTGTATGGACGTTGGTTTGATGCGAAGAGAAATATTGTATCGGGAATGGCTTAAGCTCTGAGTGGTATATTGCTCTACCCTCCTAGTGACAAGATGACCCTTGACCCTGTTCATAGTATAATGATGCTTTACCTGTAAGGTATTGGATATTATCGAGTCGTAGCTGGGATTGCGATTGATGCATGATGGCTAGGCGTGTCCCTTGATAATTAAGTTCGAATAACTCATTGTGAGTTGTGATGGGTAGTATTATACTGGGTAATGAGAATTGAGAATATGAATGAATGCATTGGTTGGAAATGGTACGAATTATAGATTCAGGTGATGACTTGAATCAGTTGGATAAAATGATTGTAGGCTCAGTGACGATGGTGGGGTGTTGCTATCAAAAGATTGGAAGAACAATGTAGACCGAATATTGAATGATATTGGAATTGAATATGATGTAATTGCATGTTGGACATCCACAAATTAATGGTGATGTTAGACGCTTATCGAATGTTGCAAATAATTTAGAAGATGCAGAAAGTTGCATCAACGATCCAAATGTTGAGAATGGGCTTGAGGAAATAGATGACCTTAGCACGTTTTGCAGTTGCGCTTGAGAAAATTTGATGTGTCTCGAATTAACAAGTTATGACCCTTGATTATGTTGAGGCGTAGAGAAATGAACACTTGTCTCTTGATGCATGAAAGAGTAGATGTTCCTTATGAGACTCTGATGGCTAGAATACAAATAAATATTGAGATGCAACAAAATATAATAGACCCTGTCGATAAATAATGTTGTCGCATGAATGATAAGTTGGGTAGAATATATAATTGATGGATTATGACTTAGCTAAATGAGTTATGTTATATTCAACTCGATGGTCGAGGTACGAATGCTAGATAATTGGTGCCATAGTGATTGGATCGATGCACGAATAATGAATCTTCTTATGGAATCACAAGGAGATGATATAAAACGAATATTGATGGTGAACGTGAATTGCTAAGAGATGACCGTGTTTAGTGCTAGCAAAAAATTCATAGAGGACGCCTTAGGAAGAAAGACGATTTTAAAGTTGCTATATTTTGTTTAAAGAGTACAGGCCTTATCGATGATCTACAAAAATATGGAAATTAAATATGTCGCAAAGTGACCGAAAGAAGAAATCGTAAATGATAGACTATTGAGGTAGCAATGTTGGAATATGACTCAAAATAGTTGGCCTGATTGAATAAAAAAATTTAAGTACGATATGAGAATACAAGTCGGATTGAGTAGGTGATGCTGCATCTATGCAAGTGAAAACTGGAGATTTGGATGTTCGATTGATAAAGATTTATATGATGGCTTCGAGATTGACCCGTAAGAATTGTTTAATGGTTTTGTCGGTTGTGGGTAAGTCTAGAATAACTTCGTTGGATATAACCCGAGGATGAGTACGGGTAGATAGACTTGACCCTAGAGTTTTGGTTGGTTGCCTAAGTTTCAGATAAGTCGACGATGATACTTAAGTTGTTGAATTTGGGAATAAGTTCATGAGATTGGGGTAGCATCCCATGTCCTTTAGATTGGTTAGAAAATAGGTTGTCCCTGAGATAAGATAGAGTTCATCTGATAAGAATTGGTTACCTCTAAGATAAGAGATGGGTATGTCCCTATTAGCTATCCATCTCAGATGAGTTAGCTGAATGTCTGGTTTAGCTTAGAATAGCTGACCGTAGAGACTTGACCGAAGGCTAAGTTGTTTGTTGGAGACCCTTAGGATGTCCCTATTGATGTTGCGTAGGTATAGTCGAAATGAGTGAGATGTGTCGTGAGGTAGACTTCGAAATAGAGTAGAGATTAGAAAATTTGATATTACAATGTTGGATGGAATGACGGATCATATTGGTTTCGGAACTTGGTTGCCTTTATTCGGAATGTCAAAAATTGTTAGAACTGGTTGGATTTATTGATTGGTTGAATCATATTAAGCTACTGAAATTGGTGGTAGTCTCCTTGAGACAGTCAGAATAACTTTATTGATGGATAATCAAATTGGAATTGAGAATAAGTATACGACGAAATGGGATAGTACATGTAGCCGAGATCGACGAGAGCGAATGCAATTTTGAAATGACCCTCTGAATTAACACTGCTGGAAATAAGAGTTGCACATGCGAGATGATAATATGTTGGCTTGATCAATATGAGATTTTTTTTGAGAACATGGGAAATTTTGCTGGAGTCGAATGATGGTACAACTTGGAATATGGATCATAATCAGAAAATTTACAAGTTGCAAATAAAGTGTAAGGATGTGAACGATAATGGATACATGACTTGGTCGATAAGAATCATGGTGTCAAAATAAAATATATTGGCTTTCATCAATTTGGTGGTATTGATGATAAATAGACTTGAAAGGGAACTCTGGATTCGTTAGAAAACTTGATATAACTAAGTCAAAAAACTTTGGAAAACTTTGGTCGGTTGTGGAAAATTACTCGAGTTGGAATTTGTAACATTCATTGTGTTAATAGTTGGTTGGAAGATTGAATAAATGAGTTGAGACTATACGAGATGTTCAAGAGGAATTGCTGTTGTTCTGGAATGAAGTTATGCCTGTAGCTCATTCGCATTCTCTATCATTAAACTTGGATAAAATGCATGTATTTCTGGGATGCCTAAAATATGTGTATAATTTCAACTAAGTGGTATGCTGAATTCAAACGAAGCCACGACAGAGAATTATCGTGTGCTAAGAAATTATACGAGTGTTGGAGGAAAGAATAAGAATGGTAAGCTATTTTGAATCAAATTGGGATGTTGTGGCAAGATGGTACATCATTTGAAATCAATCGAGATATTGTGGAGAAATGTTAAATTGTGCAAGTTGATCAATGATAAGTTCATAAATTGATTTAAAGTTATGGGGATGAGTTTTGTTTAAGTTTCGAGGATGATACTTTTTCTGAGTGGTATATATTATAGTGCACCGACCCACTCGGTGCTTTGTGATGGCTGGTTGGTTCGATGAAGCCTTATTGGACTTGGAAATATGTGAAGGATCGCTCGGAAGGCTATGCGATCGTGGCAAGAATCGTCTTATAAATATGAGTAGTGTTGAACCCTTCGAAGATCCTTTAGCTTCACGCTTAATAAAAAGGATGAGGATGCTATGTTTGTTTGTTGAGTTGCTAAATGTTATCCTGCATGGAACCTAGAATGATAATGAAAGATGATTAATCACATGACCCAAAAGATGTTGCGAATCTTTTTATGAATATGTATGCTTACATGCCGTTGTAACGAAATACATGACATGTAAAGCAATATTCCCAAATACTTGGGAGGTGAGTATATCGAGCCTCAGCTCGATGAATAGATGGTAACATAAATAATAAGAACCAAGATATGGGCAGTGAGTATGCTTGAATTAAGACCGTAAGAATGTATGTTATCAAAGATGTGGGAATAGATTGAGTAATCAATATTCTATTATCCTGTCGCCGATGTAGAATGTTGATTACACGAAGACCCTGGATTAGGCCGTTGGTGTTTGTGAGCTCAGATCAAGACATGGTGGCAGTACAAATGAGAATGGCTGTTGATTTCTTAGTTTTCCTTATCATGCATTATATGTTTTCTTCATAGGTAAGTTGTATATACTTGCATGGTCATAGACAACTTGTGTACAAGGTAGTTTCTCGAACGGTACTCCGCTACCACAGACCCGATTCATCTTATGGGAAACAAGGATTGCTCTCGACGTACTGGCATTGGTATGTGGTACTTTAGTGGGGCTAGCTACCCGCACTTTAAGGGGTGCCATTATACCAGAAAGATGGTCCAAGATGGCGTGTCGCCAGTGACCTTCATATAGATAGGTCCAGTGCTAATGATGTCTTATGCAGGAAGAGTAAGTTGTTACTCGATTACAGGAAAGGATGTCAGCTGTTGGCAAGAATCACCTGAATGGTGACAATTTTGATAAAATATGATATTGTTTATAACAATGTCTTATGCAGGCAGAGTAAGTATTTTAAATATACATGAATGGCTATACGACCATGGGTAAGTGTAACTACCACTTTTCTAAAATACGGATAATTTTGAATTTATGTAAAATTGATCATGTTAATTATTAAATAATAGATTTAAATCATGTTAATAAATTGGTGAAATTTTAATTATTTTAATAATATTTAA
>JANAVB010030219.1:18417121-18463367 GCA_029216955.1 Iris pallida
GGCACTATTACGCACGTGCCCCTATACAGGGTACGGATCGTGACAGTAAGAATCACCAAAAAGGATGATAACATATGTTTTATATTATGCTGGCTATGAGATTTGCATGCTTTAGTTCTTGTTGGATATAAATAAAAAAATCGACCTTAAGACAACAAGAAAGACCACTTTTAATAATATTCTATAACATGATTACTTAGTGTTGTCTTTTTAGGTGAGTTGGGCCATCACCGCTCGCCAGTACATAGATGATGTACTGACCCACATTGTTGGACATCTTTACAGGTGCTTGTGCATGGGTGAAATCGTTTGATCAATGCTTGACATCGATGAATATGATGGGTGTGCAGAAGTACTTCTTGCAAGACGATGTCTTCTGCTATACGGGACATAATGTATGGAACAGTGTAACTCAGTTGTACCAGTGTAGATTTAAACCGAATTGGCAAGTTCAATGTAAGCCGAGTCGGCATATGTTAGTTGTAAACCTAAATGACAAGTGATTCAGTTGGCTATTCAAAAGCCTTTCTAAATCTGTTGTAAACTCTGTATTCAGCTACAAGTCTTGTAATCTATTCCAATTATTAATAAAGAGATACTGTGGACACACACAAAAAGAAGAAGAAATGTTGTCTTTTCTTTATTGGCGTAAGGTGCCACAAATCGAGTACGCGTGAGAGATCCTGCGCTGAGGATCCCCGAGTACAAAAAGAATTCTGGAGAATAGGGCGATGGAGGTCGAGCGGCAGTTGCTCCTTTACTCCGTTGACACTCCGATTACAAAAGTAGGAGAAAACCTAAGAAAATTGCTAACTCTCGGCTCACTGGCAAAAAGTGTAGCAATTTGGCTCTTGAAAATGCTCTCCGTTCTATGTTTTGAAGAGGGATGAGACCCCTTCTATAGTCGTTCTTGAGCTGGAATGATATTATGCGCCCACATGAGGGAACACAATAGTTTTTATGTGGGTACATAGTCCTGCTTTGGGTGCATAGGACGTAGACGCATGCAGAATGTGTGATCGTGGGTTGATCGTGGTGCTGACGTGGCTGCATGCTTCGGTACACGACTGGTCATGGAGACTGACGTGGCCGTATGCTTCGGTGCACGATTGATCGTAGGTTTGACCGAGTCGGGGGCTATTCTGGCTTGGGCGCATAGCCTAAAACAGAGCTATATGCTCCCTTCTGGAGGAGCCTAGAGCGGATGCATGAGCGCATAGCCCACTCTGGTGACTTGGGCGCATATGTCTTCACTGGTGACTTGGTCGCATATGTCTTCATTGGTGACTTGGGTGCATATGTCTTCATTGGTGACTTGGGCGCATGGTTTTCACTGGTGACTTGGGCGCATGGTTGTCCAGTTTGCTGAAAATTTTATGCTTCTACAAGACCCCCTTCAAAGTTTTCGATACTTGAACGAGTTCGAAATACTTTAAAAGAAGCATGGATCGTCTTCTCGTGATGCAGTGGGCACATAGCATGGCTCTCCCTTTTGGGTGTATAAAGTTTGGCCTGTCTGTCAGAGAGATGGTTGTTGAGATCTTCCTCGAAAATCTGAATTGATAGATTCATCGGGATGGAATTTGAAGAGGTATATCCTTCATGCGTTGTCCATGTCATCACGTGGTTGTCACATAATGTACAAGAGACTGGGTCTTCACGTAGGCGCATAAGTAGTAGTGGGCGTATAGTGCTCAGTGGGCGCATAGGTACATAGGAGTTGTGGGCGCATATCATATGGCCTATGCCTATAAATAGGCTTTTGATGAGAGGGAAAGTTCATTATTCTCTTTTCTCTTTGAATTTTTCAAAAAGACTTTTCATCTCCTCCCGCGACAACGTCCTCGCCAGTCCAAGACCCGATCCTGGGTGAGGCTGCGCCTCAAAACAAAGTCTTGAGCGTTAATTTGTGATGCTCAGACTTTTCTTCTGCCTGGGTGCATGCGCCCAAGGCAATATGCTTCTGTGGGCATTCATATGCGTCCACAGAAGCATGTGCCAACACTGTGGTGTGTTATGCGTCCACATGTTGCTATGTTATGCGTCCACATGCTGCTGTATGTTATGCACCCACATGTTGCTGTACGTTATGCACCCACATGCTGTTTTGGGCGCATAACCCTTTGGGTGCATAGCCCTTTGGGTGCATAAGATTCCTCCAGTACTTAGTTTTTCCTACAGATTCTGAGTCTGACTTTCTCTTCTGTCCTTGCAGTTAACATGTTCATCCCGAAACTTGGTGGTATCCCTTTCGGCACTGCTTGCCACATCCTCGGCACAAGCCTCATAACCAACATGGTCATCAATGTTCAGGCCAAGATCAGTCATGACCAACCTACGAAACGGACGATCGCCATAATTGAACAGGACAAAAACTTTATGAAGCAGATGATTAATGATAAGAAGCTCTTGCTCGGAGGGACATGCCGTTTGAAGAAGTCGTACTTCCTGTTTGGTGACAGTGTAGGATTCGAGGATGATAAGACTATATTTCTAGAGGACCCTCTGGTAGTTAAGTTAAATGACCAAAGAATAGGGTTGCCATTGATAAAGCATCAATACCCTCTGTTAGCATTTGCTGATCTGGCTGTACAGAGGCAGATAAAATGGAAGCTAACTCCTGAGCTGCATGGGGTTGTTTCTGGAAGGATCCAATTCAACTGTGGTGACCGGAAGAAGGACACGTTCAAGTGTGTCAAGGGTTCCACGTCCTACTCCATGAGGGGGCTGTAACCTGGTGTTATAATAAACGATATTCCGACTGATCTTCACCCCTATGCTGCTGAGACTCTCTCCAACTTGATGTTGTTAAAGAGGGAGTCGTACCCGGAAGGGAAGCTGCGGATGGAAGGTTGGAGACATTCTGTCCCGTTCTGGAGTGACCTTACTGGATGGGTGCTCTCGACTTACGAGGCCACCCTAAAAGATGCCGGTCTTCTTTATGCTGTTAGAGCCACCCAATATGGCATTAAGGTTAACTGGCCAGTGTTTATCTCCTTGGCAGAGTTATACAACCATCACACATACACCTTCTTCACTCCGGGTGGAGAGATGAGTTTGGCACTTCATGAGATACAGGCGATATCCAAACTTTCCTGGGGAACGGAGCCATACGCAGAATACGTCCTCTGTGATGCAGAGCTCTTGGATCTGGAGAAGGAGAACTCCGAGATGATGGAGGTGTACAAAGAGTTACTCTGTCACTTTTTTACTTGTCACCAGATTACGAAGAAGGATAAGACTGAGGGGTCCCTTCCGCATACGAGGGCCTAGACTAACTACGTTTTCACCAGAGAAGAGTGGGGACGACCCAGTCTCCTTCTTGTCTCGCAAACCCTTAACGAGCTTTGAGATAGAGCAGTTGATGGCAGATCACGGAGCCGTAGATGCCGAGGATAGTGATGATCCTGAGGGAAACTCTCCGATTTATTATTTTTTCAGGCAGGCTGAGTTCAAGATGTCAGAAAAGGTGGTGCTAACTGCTTTCCTGATGATATGGCTTCGTGATTGCGTAGTCCTAGTGGTTCAGGGTCTATTGAGAGAATAAGCCGGGGTATGATACTTTCGGTTGTAAAACTGACCTTTGGACTCTAACTTTCTCTGCTTCTAGCGATGGTCTACGCCATCCAACGGGGTTTGCGATATTTTGTTGTGAACACGATAACACCCGATGGCAGAAAGGACTTTGCTAGGACTGAGTTTCCCTTTCACTATCTGATGGGATGGCTGGTGCTGCATTATCCTAGATTGATGAATGCTGGGCTGATGGCAGACTCTTTGGCGGGGGATGCCTTCCTTCGGAGATTCAGAGATACAGATTGGACCGTTACAGGGGTGCCTGTTTGCAGGAGGGCTTTGAGTTTTCTGTAGAAATATGAATTCTTCAGAGTATCGCCTCCATCTGGTAGTGGTCGTACAGAAGACACCCTAGTAGATGAAGGAGCACTCACTACTAGCCTTCCTATTGGGGCGTTGGCTCCAATCCATTAGACCTTCCCATCTGGTATTCAGGAATAGGAACCACACTTTCCTGGAACCTTATTTGCCGAGCCACTTTGCACAGCAATTCGGCTACGACCAGCTTCTCTTGGACAATCCTAGTCCTCATCTCCAGTCGATAGGGAGTCTGATTAACGGGGCACGTGCATAGGGCTACTACAATGCTGGATGTACGGGGGCAGTTTTTACCTTGCTAAAAGATAAACCTGACACCCACATGTTCTTTGCTGCTGCTAAGTTCTATATTCAGGTCAATGCCCTTCCTTTTTGGTATGACCATGAGCAGAGTTTTATATCGGGGACTAGGTTTGCCCCTACTCTTGCTGATATAGGACGAGTGCGCGCAATGAGGGGTAACAGAAAGGAAGGCACCGCACACACAATCGAACCGGCTGCAGTGCCGCAGCCGAGAGTTGTTGTTGAGGAACCTATCGTTACAGCGCCTCAGAGAGAGGATACTGAAGAACCTCTTCCTAACATTACTCATAAGAGGAAAGCTTCCACCAAGATGGTTCCACGGCCCAAAAGTAAGAAGGTAGTTGTTTCTCGGGAGAGGAAGAAGATCGCGGACGTGGGTGCCGGCTCACCTCCTTTCAGAAGATTTTCTCGGCAGACGGCGTTGCCGGCCGTTACTATTCGGGAGGTAGATCCCTTCTTAGACTCCATAGCCGTTCTAGTCAAGCCTTTAGAAGCTTTCTCACCCTTGCATTTGTCCTTTGCACAGGACCCTGAAGTTGTAGCTAAGACAGGTGTCTCCTTGTCTGAGGAGGTGGACGTGATGACAGTGTCCCCTGCTCGTCCTCGACCGATGGATGAGGGCGGGTCTTCTTTAGCTGTAAGATTTGAGCGACGGGATGATCAGGGCGAAGGCCCAGACCATGACGGTAATCAAAAGATCAGTCCCTCCAATGACATTCTTTGGAGGATATGTCTGCGATAGGAGCTGTAATGAGGGACTTGGATGAAAATCAAGTCCAATCGGCTCATTCTCCTGTGGGTACATTATCTTTATGCCTCTTTTCAGATGAGATTTTTTAACTTTGATTTTGCGTGCTCCTCGTGAGGCTGACCACGACTGTATGTTCCCTTGTAGACAAGGAGAAGGAACCATTCGTGAAGATAGCTCCAAGCATTGGGGAAGGAACAGAAGTTATTCTTGGCTCCTTCGAATTTGCTAGTACGGAGGGTGTTGTTAGTGAGCCGGTATCGGCTGCAGAAGGAGAGGCTGAACAGCCTACTGAGGGGGCTGTTGCTGAATCTGCTCCCGTTCCAGCTGGAATTGCGAAAGATACCAGGCCTGATGCCGCTCGAGGCCTTGATATTGTTCTTCTTAACAGCCTGGGCCAACTCTCGGTTTCCCTGAAGCCAAGACTGATGACGTAGCCAAGGTTGGCGCTGAGTATGCCGAAGGTACGAAATTATAACTCTTTTGCATTTTCCTTTTTTAGTTACTGATGTATATATTATTTTCTTGTCAGGTTCGGCTTCTTGTCAGGTATCCCTTCCTGGAGCGGAAGAAACTCTCCAAGCATCCTCCCTGACGACCTCCACTGAAGACAACGAGATGGCCGAGGAAGTTGTCAAAGCTTTTACTCTGTGCTGAAAGTAAAGCTTCCCGGAGTCCTGAATCAGAATGCTGCCTTTGGCCCTGCGAAGGCTGTTGCCGAATGCCAAGTGGCAGCCCTTGAGAGCATTACCGGCTATGAATAGCGGGCTAATACTCTGAGAAAAGTTCTGATTGATCTGGAGGGTCAGGTGGCCAGATTCTAGGATGCCAAACAACGGAGCCCAACATCGCTGTTCCGCACAGAAGACGAGGCTTTAATCACGGCTCTCGCGGAGGAGAAGGCCACTTTCCAGGCGAGAAAGGATGCCCTCGTTCAAGAGATCAGCGAATTGGCTGATCAGTATGGTCAGTTCAACGCTGCAAGTGAGGCACGTGCTGCCTTGAAGAATAAACTGGCTATACAGATTACCGAGAAGTATAATCACATCGCGTAGATCCAAAACGAGATTGCTCAACTGGAAGCCAACTTGAGGACAACAACATCTGAGCAGGAGGACTACTTGGCTCAGGCTGCCATAACCGCCACCACTTCCGCCCATTTAAAAGAACAGCTGGTGAAGTGGAGGGAGAGCACATAAGTATGATCCTTTTCGAGGATGAAGCTGCTCGTCAAGAAGAGATCGCCGTCGAGCAACCGCGAAGTCTGAAGCCGAAATCGCGGCTCTAAGGGACAATATCAATCGACTATGTATCCCTTAGATTTTTTGTTTGTAACTGTTTCTTCCAGCCGTCACGGCTCTTGTACCTTTTTTCCCGTCTTTTGATAGACGTTCAAATAAAGAATAAATAATCTTTTGGCTTTCAAAATTCATGAATGTGATTTTGTGAAATATCGAAACTAGAGGTAATGTGGACGTAGTAGGGATATTTCTGTTGGGTATCCCACTGGGGAATTTGATGTGGACCTATTATCCATTTTATATTCAAGTTTTTTTGAGTATAGATAATAAGTTGAACGAAGCTGCTAATAGAGGTAATATGGACGTAATAGCAGATGATGTTCTATGTCTGACCAGAGGTAATATGGACGTGGAAAAATATATAACATTAGGTAGGAGTGGATAATTCAGAGGTAATATGGACGTGATTATCCTTGATAAACGATTTGTTTAAAGGTTAAATGGACGTGGCAAAACATTCCTTAATCATTCCACTGGGGAAATAATTATCGGAAAATAATTCAGAGGTAATAGGGAAGTGACTTGTTTTTGTTAAACCGAGTTTGGACAGAGTCGAAAACGAGAATGATTCCACTGGGAAAATATTTTAGAGGACCTATTATCCAAGGTGTATTCAGGACTCTTAAAATACGGATAATAGTTAGATAATTTTTTAAATCACATAAACATCGTACTGTATATTTACATGACTGAACATATGTGAACATTGTTTACAAAAGGTTACACATAATATTTTTTTTAGGAACTTGCCGTTGATAGGCATCATGAGCAAGTCACCATCAGGCTTGGTTAGTCGGTACGCACCGTTAGAATATACTGATTCTATAAAGGGCCTTCTATTTAGGCTAAAATTTTCCTTTTGTTTTGTGCGTCATGACCATTGGTCTTCTCACTACTAAGACTAGATCACCAACTTGGAAGATTCTTTCCTTCACCTTTTTATTGAAGGCTCTGGAAAGGCGTGCTTGGTATAGCTCAATGTGCTGCTGAGCTAACAAGCACTTTTGTCTAGCATTTCGAGCTCCTATAGTCGCAAGCGGTAGCTTTCTTCGGTAGTCAACTCACTGGCTAAGGCTACCCGAAGAGAAGGAATCTGGATTTCTAGGGGAAGAACTGCTTCGCTTCTATAAACCAGAGAGAATGGCGTACTGCCTGTTGGAGTCCGGACCGTTGTACGATAGACCCATAGACATTCGCCGAGCTTCTCATTCCAATCACGCTTGTTTGAAGACACGAACTTCTTGAGAAGTTTAATGATGGTTTTATTGAAGGCTTCTGTTAGCCCGTTAGCTGCTAGATTATAGGCAGTAGAGGCTATATTCTGGATTCGATTCCTATCGCAGAACCGATAGAATGTATGGCTTGCGAATTGTGGACCATTATCATGGATGATCCTGCAAGGTAGGCCGAAGCGGTAGATAACGTGATGTTTGATGAAACTGATCACGTTCGACGCCTTCACTTCATTGAGCGGTATAGCTTTCGTATATTTGGAGAAGTAATCGGTTATGGCTAGGATGAACCAATGTCCTCTGGAAGATGGTGGACTGATTGGGCCTATGACATCCATGCCCCTGGCTTCAAAAGGCCAAGATGCTACCGTCGGGTGTAGAAACTCCAAAGGTTGATGAATGAAATCGGCGTGGAACTGATAAGCCCCACATAGTTTTTGCATATTCAACAACATCTGCTATCATCGTGGGCCAATAATAATAACCCATTCGTCTGAGGCGATCTTGTAATTTGGGGCCTGGTTGATGTGCACCACAAACTCCGTCGTGAGCCTCCCGGAGTGATTGTTTGGCTTCTGTGTCTGATAAACATCATAACAGTAGCCCGTCGTAAGAGCGTAGGTACAACATCTTGGTAGCTGTATCGTAGTAAAATCTGAGGGATCGCCTTCGGATAGACACTGCTTCCTTTGGGTCCTCAGGGAGGATTCTATAGACGGCATAGTCTATGAAAGGAAATCTCCAGTCTTTAACGTCGACGTTTGTTTCCATTGTGTAACTGTGATGAATATGTAAGGCATCTTTTACACAGAATAGTTCTCGACCAAACACTGTGATCGACTACTGAGTATTGGTAGGGACGGTCAAGGAAGCAGCGAGACCAGCTAGAGCATCTGCTTCTATATTCTATATTCGAGGCACGTGCTCGATGAAGAATCCAGCAAAAGTAGATGCCAACTCGATTGTCGCTTTGTGATAGGGGATGAGATCTTCGTGACGAACTTCATAATCCTCTCGGACCTGACTAACTATTAGCATAGAATCGCCGTAAGCTTCTAGGAAGTCAACTTCCAGTTGTTTTGCCAATTGCAGGCCGATCAATAGGTCATTATATTCAGCAACGTTATTGGTGCAGGGTTCCACGAGAGAATATGTACGATGTATAACTATATGGTCGGGTGACACGAGCATGACGCCTACTCCGACCATAATATTTCCTTTAGGTCCTGTTCTTGATGCACCGTCAAAGAACATTCGCCAAATGGGGATTTCTTCAGTTGCGATATTAGACTCCACTACTTTATCGGGGATTTCGTCATAGAGTTTAGAAGATTCTAGCACCGGATGAGCTGCTAGGAAATCTGCTAACGCTTGGCCTTTTACTGCCTTCTGAGGAATGAACAACATATCATATGGAGTCAACAGCATTACCCATGTAGCTAAACGGAAATTGAGAGAACCCGGTTTAGTCATGAGTATTCTAAGAGGAATGACTTTAGATATGATGTGGATAGTCTACCCAGACACATAGTGGCGTGTCTTATGGATAAAAAATATTAGTGCAAGGCATTCCTTTTCCATATGTTTGTATCTGTGCTCGGCACCCACCATTGTGTGGCTGAGGTAGTAGATTGCCTGTTCATGGCCGCCTTCATTCTTCTGAGCTGATAGGGCGCCAAGAGAATGGTCCACAGCGCAGACATATAGTAAGAAGGGCTTTCCTATTATTGGAGCTACCAATACTGGGGGGCTTGTGAGATACTTCTTGATATCGTCGAATGTACGTTAACATTGTTCAGTCTAGACGAAAGATACGCCTTTCTTCATGAGCTGAGTGAACGGTTGACATCTTCCAGAAAGGTTCGAAATAAATCGTCTGATGTAGGCTAGCCTTCCTTATAGTCCGCGTAGCTCTTTGAGGTTTCTTGGAGGACGCATGTCGAGGATAGCCTTCAATTTCTCCGGGTCAAGGTGTATACCCTTTGAAGTGATGACGAAACAAAAGAACTTGCCGCTGGAGACTCCCAGAAAAGACTTGGTTGGATTCATCTTGAGTTGGTGTGCACGCATTAGTTCGAACATCGTTCTCAAGTCAAGGAGGTGGTTGCCCTTGAGACGACTTTTGACTGCGATATCGTCTACGTAGCATTCTACTATTTTGCGCAAATGATCGCAAAAAAATATATTTATAGCTCACTGGTATGTCCCCCTATATTTTTCAATCCAAAGGGCATCACCGTATAGCGGTATACCCCCAACGGTGTTCAAAAAGATGTGTGCTTCTCATCGTCGGAGAACATCTTAATCTAGTTATAGCCTAAGAACCCGTCCATGAAGGACATCCGCTCAAAGTCGCAAGTATTTTCGATTATTACGTCGGTGATAGGTAGAGGGAACTCATCTTTCGGGCATGCAGAATTCAAATCACGGTAATTAATATATATTCGAACTTTATCGTTCTTTTTTATGACTGGCACGATATTAGTGATCCAGTCAGGGTATTGTTCTTCGTGAATGAATCCACTTGCAATAAGCTTCTTGACTTCATTCTCGATAGCCTCCATAATATCTGGTCGAAATCGTCGTTGCTGCTGCTTGGTGCATCACAACTTTAGGGTCCAAGCCTGTCATGTCTTCGTAGCTCCATACAAAGACGTCGATGTATTCTCATATAAGCTGTATAAGAGATTGTCGCTCATTGCCAGATAGACTTTTGCTGATGAAGATTGGTTTAAAAGATGATTCATCTCCTAAATTGACTTGGACGACTACGTCTTCGATAGGTGGTTCATGTTGTTCGAAATACAGCTCCCACCTAGTATCCATCTTTTGAGCCCATTGTTCAAGCTCGATCGATTGGACATCGTCTGCAATTTGGTCAAATGACACCATATTGACGGACATAGTTGCTTTGAACATGTCGCCAATGCTGGAGTCTGAATCCCAGAGGCAGGATTCAAAAGAATGAGAACAATGATCTGCTTCATCATCTGATCTTTTGAAAGTTGTTGGAGGTTGACATAACCCAAACTAACACCATTTTGTTGATAATAGTTCTCGAGTTTGCCGGAAGGAGCAAAGTGATGTATTGGCAACCGTCGTCCCCGGCCGTAGTTTAGCCCCTGGTCACTTTTTATGTCATATACCATGTTCTGGATGATATTCTTTGCCTGCCAACTATATCAGAAAAGTTGTATTTTTCCAGAGTCATAGTCAGCTTCCGTGTTGTGATAGGGAGAAGTAGAGTCCGGAATGAACTTTCTTTCGCCGATTATTTGACCGAAGATGATTAGTTCTTCACCCTTCTTTCTGGCTGGAACGATGAAGTAGTAGATATCTTCTGGGTAAACTTTTTCCCGCAGATGAGACATCGTGACCGGCATACAGAGGTGTGGTCCTATGCCGTGCTCTAGAGCGTATATCGTATCTATATAGTGGTTTACAGATTGATAGACATCGGAGTAATTAAAAGATAAAACTTTACTAAGAAAATACGCAAGTTCATCTTCAGGGATAACATCATCCGCTGAAGGTACATTATTATGAGTATTGATATACTCATTGAGGGTATCATCATCTGGAAGAGGAGCCACAGTCTTGGCCAAGTTCGCCACATAGGGTAATTCTTCAGGATTAGGAGGACGGACTTCAGCTGGTTCCACCCGAGGTGTCTTGCGGAGAGTGATGGTCAATGGTTTGACCTTATCAGGGTTCTTCTTTTTTATCCGGATTGTGAGAGGCTTCGGAATACTTTTTGGAGTAGTACGTCCTTTGACTCGGATAATCAGGGGACCATCATTGGAGGATGAACTTGCTTCAGCTTCATCGTCAGCTTCGTTACCATCATCCTTGGAGGGCTGAGATTGGTAAAGTACCGAATCTCCATAGTAGGCTTCGATGCCCTTAAAAGGATCGACATTGGCAAACTCTGTCTTCACGATGCCATCGCTGTTGATGTACTTGAAGTACTGGTGAAGTGTGGAAGGAACGATCATGTTCTCGTGTATCCACGAACGTTCTAACAAGACGTTGTAGGATACATTGGCATCGATCACATAGCAAAAAACCTCCGTTCGGAGATCATCGATCTGTCACTTGAGACGGATCTTATCCAGTAGGTGGCTTCTCCCAGCGTTGAAAGCCATGATAGTTGTATTTGTTGTAGATAGCTTGTACAGAGGGATTCCTAGAATTTGAAGCAAACTTCTAGGGATGATACTGAGGGAGGAACCTGGATCGATGTGCATCCGATCCACCTTAATCGCCCCAATATACCCTGTATAGTACAGAGGTCTATTATGACGATTATTTTTGAGTAGCATGTCCTTATGTGAAAAGGTAATGTTTGGCACCACTTCCATAGTATTGTGGCAGTGGGGACATGAGACAAGGTCTTCAGCGGGGGCTTTGACTTCAACGAGATAAGAGTCGGCATGTAGTAATACCTCACTCAAGGCCTTCCGCATTTCTTTGGAGAGTTGCAATAGATCGAACAGAGACAACCTGGCAGGTGTATTGGTCAGCTGTGCCTGTATGTCAAAGTTGTAAAGCCGATCCATGCCTTCGGGAGATGGCGCCTTCAGAGACTTGTCAAATTGCGTCTCTTTCTGCTTGACTTTATCGGTAGTTGAAGGCTTAGACGGGCCGGCTTCTGAACTTGTGGGGGCAGCAGGAGCTTGAGATGGTACCGCTTCTTCTTGTGCAGGGTCATAAGTTCGTAGGTAAGCCTTGCCGGATCGCGTCTCGCCGGATAGAACTTCGTAAATGGAAGAAGACACCATATGACATGATTTGTATTTCTTGCCCCTCTTTACTTTGGGAGATACCACCCCCTGCATCATCTCTTGCACGAGGTCTGGATGGACCCACATGATCTCACGATGTTCAGTCGTGAGTGGCACCAATGTTGAGTTACGAGCTGGCGGCAGGTTGACGACTTCCATTATTGCTTTGGGGATCGAGACCACGCCGTCTGGGACTTCTGTGGGTAGAAAGTCACTAAACTGAAGAGAGATCATGTTAGAAGATACGACCTTATCTTCAGCTTCGAGGTTGATCACTTGGCTGTTGATAAGCTATTATATCTTCTTCTTTAGGATGATGCAATCTTTGGTAGAGTGCTGCACGTACTGATGATAAAGATAGTACTTGGGATTGTTGAGTTGGTTCGCCTCTGCAGGACGTCGTGGTGGAGGCAATGTCAGTTTTTTACCCTTCGTCAATGTCTGAAAGATGGTAATGACATTGTCTTCGTCAAAGGAGAAGGTCTCCTTAGGCTTGTCAGAGGCACTCTGAGATTTGGAAGCTCCCTTGGAAGTGTTGAACTTTAAGAGTTCTTTCCCTTTACCTCCACAGACAGGGATAGTTTAAGGATGCTTGCCCTTGTCTTCAGATTTGGGTGTTTTCAACCCCAGTAATTCCAAATTAGGGACGTTATTTTCAGCAGCATCAACGACCCCAATAAAAGCGGGCCATGTATCATACTTATGTATACCTAGACAGAACTTCACTGTAGGAAGGAAGTTATGTCGACACGTATCCATAAGTTCTGAGTTAGGTATGCCGAAGGGCATCTTCAACGCTAGCCGCCTGAAGCGTTCGATGAAAGCAATGACAGACTCAGTCCTTCTTTGCTTGGTCCCGATGTGGGTGGACATACTAACATGCATGCCACTCTCGTAAAACCTGTTGAGGAACAACCTCTCCAAGTCTTTAAAAGAATTGATACAACCGTCAGGAAGACTGCAGAACCATTCAAAAGCTACCCCTTGCAAGGTGCTAATAAACAGCTTTGATAAGAACGGATCGTCCCTGGGTAAGTATAGAGTCTGCGTGTTGAAGTATGTCATCTGTTGACGAGGAGAAGTCATTCCATCAAATGAATTTAGCGTCAGCAGCTTGTAGTTAGGAGGGCAAGTAGCATTCTCCCATTCAGAAGCATAAGGTTGAGATATCCCCATCTTCTGAAGCTCGTTTTTGTGTGAGATGGTGTCGAAATGGGCAACTAGAGAATCAATTGCATCCTGTTGATTGAACAGGTGTTAGGAAATGGCTGCTATACGATTGTTAGGCGTCGTTGGTGAAGGACCAGCCCCAGCATTTATAAGATTTAGAGGAGGCACAACGGAATGATACTCCTTTTGTAGTAAAGGAAGGTTGTTGCTAAGAGCCGGACTAACATGACCCGAGATATTTTATTGAGGTAGAGGAACAGCCCCAGTAGCTTAGACCGCTATGATATTGGTAAGCATATCAATGATCTTGGCAAATTCTATTTCAAGACCCTCCAGTCGTTTGCTGGTCTGATCACTGGCTTATTCAGGTCTTTCTCCGTCTGCCATGTATAGATAACATACGAGGACGAACAGAGGAAATAGTACAACTGGTGCTGATACTGTCTGTCTCTGAGTTGACAAGTCCCTCATATTCTGGAATGGTGGTAGATAGTCACCGTCAGACTCGGAGAGGTTATCATCGTCTGGAAGGCTACCCCTAGTATGAAGGTCATCTGTTTCAGACTCTGAGGGAATACTACCCCCAACTTGGGAGTCCTTATCATTTATACGGAATCTCGCATTCGACCGAGTACCCATATAGACTCCTTCAGATGTGGCAGCCTGTTGGCTATCTGTTGGCAGACTTTTTTTTTCTTCTGTTCGCAGAACTGAGAGAGAAAGTTGGGTTCGTGGTCGACTGTCTTTGATTGGGGCTTCCATAAGGGGGACCCCACGAAGCCATATTGGATGAAACGCACAGTGGCTTTTCATCGTCAGAGAAATGCAGTCGTCGAAACACGGACTGCCTCTGAGCCAATCTCGTTGCTTTGGAGCAGCAACAGTTGATGACAATACTGGTGCACGGATGTACACCATGAATTGCTGTATCCTCTCCCGTTTTACGCTTATGATTTATTATGTCACGTAAGTCAACGGAAGGGAGTTTTGCCTTAAAACCCATGTCACATGCATCACTGCGCTTTGTATGTGGGTTTGTAAGAAGAGTTGGCACATCTAGACTTATTTCACGTGCAGGGACAACCCCCACACCTAAGTTCTGTGTTGACCTTGAAGATAGCCCCGTGCTATATGCGTTGGGGCCTGTCTTTTTGCTGTGGGCGCATAGGCCCTAGAGTCTGTCTTTGGGCGCATGCTTCTTGGCAGCATGTCTAAGCTTCCTCGATGTAGGCGTGTAGTATTGGTCAGTTGAGCCTGGGCGCATAGCCTTGGGCACATGACCCTGGATGCAGAGACTATCGAAGACAGAAGCGTTCGGGCCAGAGTTATACGCCCATACACCCTCTTGGGCGCATGCTTGGTAGAGCAGCGCTGTTCTCTCCCAGCTTCGTCTCCTTCGTTTGTCAGCCTCGCTGGATTTGCCTAGAGTGTCGAATACTCCGATTCTTGGCATCGTAGTATTTTACTTTGCCAAGTCTCGAGCGTTGAACACTCCGTTGTTGGTTTCACAAGAAAGAAGTCGCTGGGCTAGTAGATCCCAGAACGGTATGAGCCTTCTTTATTTGTAGAGCTTTTGTGCGGAGCCATGCGCCCATGTGACACAGTCCTTCATTTGCATATCTGCTATGACCCTGGCAGGATATGCACTGCGAGCCTTCGGAAGCCAAGTCTTGCGAGACTTGTTTGGCTTCGCTAATTTTGAGGGAGTAGAGCCGTCCCTCGAGAGCATCTCTTCGAACGCCTACTGGTCGAACTTCACGATCAACATCTTCTGAGTGCTCCCCACTTTTTTTGTATCAGATTGCGTTACCACATTCTCTTCAGAGAAAAATGTAGTCCCCATCAGAGTCGCCACTTTTGTGGACACATAAAAAAGAAGAAGAAATGCTGTCTTTTCTTTATTGGCGTAAGACACCACAAATCGTGTACGCCTGAGAGATCCTGTGCTGAGGATCCCCGAGTATAAAAAGAATTCTGGGGAATGGGATGATGGAGATCGAGCGGCAGTTGCTCCTTTACTCCGTTGACACTTCGATTATAAAAGTGGAAGAAAACCTAAGAAAATTGCTAACTCTCGGCTCACTGGCAAGAAGTCCAGCAATTTGGCTCTTGAAAATGCTCCCGTTATGTGTTTTGAAGAGGGATAAGACCCCTTTTTATAGTCGTTCTTGAGCTGGAATGATGTTATGCACCCACATGAGGGAACACACTGGTTTTCATATGGGCGCATAGTCCTGCTTTGGGCGCATAGGACGTAGGCGTATGCAGAATGTGTGATCATGGATTGATCGTGGTGCTGACGTGGCCGCATGCTTCGGTGCACGACTGTTCTTGGAGACTGACATGGCCGTATGCTTTGGTGCACGATTGATCGTGGGTTTGACCGAGTCGGGGGCTGTTCTGGCTTAGGCGCATAGCATGAAATAGAGCTATGCGCCCCATTCTGGAGGAGCCTAGAGTGGGCGCATGGGCGCATAGCCCACTCTGGTGACTTGGGCGTATATGTCTTCATTGGTGACTTGGGCGCGTATATCTTCATTGGTGACTTGGGCGCATGGTTTTCACTGGTGACTTGGGCGCATAGTTGTCCAGTCTGCTGAAATTTTCATGCTTCTACAGATACATTTTCTTCATATCTTGTTGTGACTGTAATTTGTCTGCTTGGTTGGCTACAATGTCGTTGTCTTCTGAAAAATATCGGGAACTATAGTAGTTTTGCCTTGTTTAAGTGTAATCTAGGCTTGTACGGTATCACGTCCAGTGGCTAGTTTTTGATCTTCTGGGATCGGGGCATGACATAGGGTAGGCATATTCTATGTCAATTCACGTCATTCATTAGCAATGGTTTGGTCTATATGAACAATTTATTGCTTACCTCCCCCTAACGGCGGGAATGTGTAACACCCACTTTTCTAAATGAGGATAATTTTGAACTTTTGCAATTTTAGTCTTTTAATAGTGAGATTTAAATCATGTTATGATTTTTGGTAATTTTTAATTCTTTTAAAATTATTTTAATTGGTGATTTGTGATTTTGGTGTTTTGCTAGTGAAACCCTAGATACTACTTGACCTAGAGGGTAACCATGACAATGGGAACCTAACCATGTGATTAGGGTGATTTATTTTTATATTTTTGCCCAAGGGTATTTTGGTCATTTTGATTTTTGTGAATTATTTATTGCATTGGTGTTGTGATTTTGACTTTTGCAAGTTGTGACTTTAGAGACTAGCCTAGAGTTTGACTTTGACTTTGGTGACTTAGTTAGCATGGTGTGGGACCCTAATCTAACTTAAGTTGGTCTTAGTTGACTTGAGGGTAGCTAAGTTTCATGGAGAGATTGGGTGTTTAGTGCATTGGACTTTTGGCTAAGAGGTTGAGCTAGCTAGCTAATGATCTTGGTCCAAAGCCCATTCATATGAAACCCTAACCCTAATTCTCTACATGGCCAGCCACAACAGCCCAAGAGTGACATAATTTTAGCCTATATAATATCTCTACATAACCACTTGCCTCTTTTAGAACACCCCCTTTTAGAAACCCTAATTTCTTCCTCCTCTCATCAAACCTCACCATTCCTCCACCAAATTGATCCCAATATTTTGTAATTGGGTCTAAATCTGGAATAGAGATTGTAGGATGCTAGCTTGCGAGGAGGGAGCTCATTTGGATATTGCTTAAGGAAGGGAACTTCACAATTTGGGGCTTTTTCTTGGAGATTGACTCTCAATAGGTAATCCCTTCAAATTACCTATAAATCTTGATTTCTTTCCATAGATGCATCCATCTAGGTGTCCCCAAGCTGTAGGTGATGTTTGGTAGGAATAAGAATTGATTTGGTGTCTGTATCAGACACGTATCAGTGTGTGTGCATAAGTGTTCGATGAAATGTTTGAAAGAAATTTATTTTATTATTTTTGAAATCTATTTGAATAGAATTGTAGCCCTATATGTGTACTTTGATTTTCGTGAAGACTGAGCCTATTTTTGTGTCGTGTTCGTATCTAAAATGGCCACGGACACGCAGCACGAGCCCCCACACGGTTGCCCTGCTACCCGACCCTGTTTACGGACACGACACGCCACGTAGACACCACTTGACACAGAGGTGGAGGAAACCACTGACAAGCCCCCCTCGAGTTTCATGGCATCTTGTGTCATGTCGGACACGAAATCGAGGTTGTACGGGTTCGCACAGACACTTTGTGCACGGTTCAGTCGCGTCGGATACGCGTCTCATACGACACGTGGACACGTCGTGGTCATGTTTCATTATGTCGACCCTCTAACCCTAGTCCCCCTCGACTACTGTGCATGAGTACGACCCTTCTTGTGCTGTGTGTCGAGCCCAGTCGAGCTCGACATAGCCGCATGAGGCCCATATTGTACTGTTTTTTGACACAATATATTTTGATGGTTTTGACACGATTGTGTCCACTTCGTGGACACGTCTAGGCTTGTGAGGACACGTGGGACGAGTACCTACCCCTGTACACTTGGTTCACTATTTTATTTCAAGTTTTGTTACATCTGTTTGATTTCAAATTGGTATTTTTTTCATGTGAACGTGTATCTCAGGTTTTGGTTATTCTGTGAAGTTGGGATTTTAAGTTATATGATTTCCTGAGATTTAAATCCTGTTGTTTCATGAGATGTTTGATTCTCAGGTTGATGTGGTTTTGGGTTTGAGAACATTGATCGAGTTGTTTGAGAATTGTTTAAGTTGAACTTATTCTTAGATTTCCCATATGAACATGTCACATATCAATCTCAGGTTGCCTGAGATGTATTATCAGATGTAGTTGTTTGGTTATGAGATATATTGGTTTGGTTTTTGATTTTGTTTTGATCTTGAACTCATGTATTCTCAGGATTTGGTATTGTGAACTGTCATTTGAACACTCATTTCTCAGGTTTTTAGATATTAAGTGAACTGTCAACTGATTTTAAACTGAGAATTGAATGATACATGTACTAACCTGAGAATAGGATTGGTTTTGAACTGTAACTGAGTTCAACTTTAATGAGATGTTCATGTATGCACCTGAGAATGTAATTACTGCTAACTTATGATATGAAACTGAGAACATAAACCCCTTTTACTGCTGTCCACTTTCACCCTACTCTAAATACCTGTACACAAGACACCAATGATACACATAAACCCCTCACTGTGAAAACACACACACACCACTCAATGTCACACTTTCACACACTCATTTGTCCACTCATTCACAGTTTTACCTCACTGTCACAGTTTTTCAGTCCACATTACACACACACACACAAACACATACACACATACACACACACACACTTATACACTCATTTGTTACTCACACTTGTTTACATTCCATTTCCTTGCCTTCCTTCCATTTTTTCCCTTCCTTCTTTTCATTCATTGAATGTATGAATGTAACGCCCCAGTCCCAAAATACGTTTAGGACCAGGATACGATACATGCCAGCAACACTTCACGAATGGGCCAAATCTCAAAGTAAGCCCATTAGCGAAATGCTTAAGCTGTAACTCATGATAACAACCCAGCAATATAATGCAAGTCACAGGTCACAGCTAATCTCATCCACATAAAAAATAGGACACAGGATATCAATTCCAATAAATAATACTAGTGAGAAGTATCTGTCCAACATGAAATAGAAATAATAACTGCGCGGGTAAGACATCCCGAAACCACATTATAAAAAAATAAATAATCAACTACATGTCCACTGAAAAAGGAAAAAAAATAAAGTATCAAGTCTAAAAGAGACATGTCTCAAGAGAAGTCTTCAGCCACTATCTCGTCCTCCTACGAAGGTACGTCACCTGCCTCGACTCCAGAACCATATACCTCCGGGTAGTCCTCGTCTCTAACCAAGCCTGGAGAGATCACCAGGTCCTCAGAGGACTAGCAAGACACATAATATACATGCCTACTATATAATAAATAACATACGAGAAAATAGGAAATGGTACAAGGAACAATATGAGACTAAAGAATAAGTATAAATGGCATACCATCAAAGACAGTGCTATCAAGCATGACTAATAGTAAGTCGGGGTAACCGCAGCCCGATGGGAGCTCACAGTCCTATAGTCAGTAGCCGATGGGGAATCTCTAACTATAGTAAGGCTCATTCGCACTCGATGGGAGATCACGAACGAGGTGGTCAGGTATAGTCACGTCTAATAACAGGTCAGGGTCAAATCAAACGATCATGACCGGGTCAAGTCAATCAAGTACCGAAAATCATACTAAGTCAAGTCCAAGTCAAACGGGTCAGGAGATCATGGCATGGACAAACAACACTATCACTAGACATGAACAGGATTAGAAAGTAGAACAAGTAATATGAAAAAGAGTAAAAATCTACGTGCACATAAAACTAGAAAGTAACAAGAACACGGAACAGAAGAAATATGGAACTAAGTAAGAGATGAAAAATAGTAATATGGAATAGCATGTAAGTACTGTAGAGTTTGGCAAGGTGTACTTGCCTGGTGTAGACTCAACCACGTTTAAATAACCTGTTAGATCAGATGTCCACAAAAGCTGAACTGCTGCAACTGTCCTCGGATGCTAAAGCAGACATTACCAACATTCCCGAAATAAGCAAAATAGCTAGGATAGGCTACCCATAAGTCCAATTCTGGAGAGGGGTAAAACGGTAATTTCGGGTCAAAATAGTATCCGCCATTGGACCCACTTTTTATCGAAAAGCGTGCCAGAGTCAATGGCCTCTAAAGTCGTCAAACTACATGTCTATGTATTTTTTTTAATGAGACGAACCCAACGGTATGTCCAATTTTACATTTCGATGAGCGGTGCACAAATTCGCCCGTTGAGTTGGATCACGGGACCCGCAAAACGGCGATCCGGTCAACTGTCTCAAAATCGGACCAAACTTGGCATACAGGACCAAAAAAATGATACGGTCCTGTTGGCGTAAGTTTCATCTCGATTTGACGAACGTGCACAAAGTCATTGGAGAATTTCGAAAAGACCGATACGGTGAATTTTAACGAATATGCATCAAATTCGTCGTGCACACGCAACCAATTTGAATTTCGTCAAAGCCCATACGTCCACGAAGTCGATACGCACCTTTCGATGCTTTCAGTTTGCGACTATGTCATCCGGATTGGCGGGACGCACGTTGGATCGGAAGAATTTTAAAGTTTTAAAAACTATTTTTTAATGATAAAAATCTCAATTTTGAAAACGGTTTTCTCTTCACATAATTAATGAAAATCAAAAATACAAATTAGGTTAGGAAGCCCTATATGTTGTCTTCAAGTTGGTTTAATTAGTTTTCTTAAACTGTCGTTGGTTCGACGATGATTCGCTTTCCAACAAGGGTGTTTGGACCGACTTATGTCCTATTTTGGACAGGTTTTTTGATGAAGTCTTCATCGATTTTCTGGACGGGGTGCTTGTCTATCACAAAACCTATCTACTGGAATCGAAACATGGTTATATTGGCTTTCCATAACAATTTACAGATTGAAAAACGAACAATCATAGACGGAGATACGTACCTACGAAGTCGACTCCTCGGTGCACTACTGCTGCGTACTGTGCACGCGAAATATGGCGGATGCGGTGGCTCTAGCGGGGCTGGGTGGCGCGCCTGGTGTCGAGCAGGGTGCGCGCGAAGGCAGGGGTTGAGGGGTGGTCTGGGTTTAGCGTTCGGGTTCCTCTTCTCCTTCTATCGATCTCCTTATATATACTTCTCGGTTAAAATCCTATTTTAGATTGTTTTAAACCTAAATTTTGATTAGGTTTTTGATTGGATTAGTAGAGAATCTAGTTTAGATTAGGTTCGAGAAGATTTGATTTAATTTGACCATGATTTGATTAATGTTGATCAAATCAAAGTAACAAAAAAAAAACTTAAAGAGTTGCTCTCGGGTTTGGACACATGCTCGGGGAGGGGAGAAGAGAACAGTGCATTGCACTGTTCACAACTTTATATATATATATATATATATATATATATATATTTTTTTTTCTTTTTTTTTTTTTCGCGCTTCTTCGCGCTCAGTTCGTGGCACTATGTCGACAGGCCTCCGACGTTGCGGATGCCCCGCATCACACAGGCCAATTCATCATTGCCCTGACCAGCGCCCCCGCTCGAGGCCGCGGCCAAATGGCCGCCGAGCCACCCCGAGTGGAGTGAGTGGGAGCGTGAACCCGCAAGGGCTCGAACTCACGGCCTCCCCACTGGGAGCCACTCGTCCTAACCCATTGAGCTAGGACCGCCGGTCAACATTATATATATATATATATATATATATATATATATATATATATATATATATATATCTTTTATTATATCCATATATAAGTATATTTATATAGATAACCATATATACACATATATTCTTAATATGTATAATACTACATAAATCAAAAAAAAAATCTTAATATCATCTATTCCTAGTGTAGGCCTATTTATGGAAATATTTACATGTATAGATATGTTCCTTTAACAAGGAAAAATACAACCAATAATAATAATGATTTTATTTAAAATTAACAATAATAATAATAATAATAATAATAATAATAATAATAATAATAATAATAATAATAATAATAATAATAATTATTTTAGTAACCCTACAAATAAACCAATGGTAGTGTTTGGTGAACATAACCTACGCACTCCTCATTTGGCTCCAGAAAATCATACAAATATTGTCAAACTCCTATTTAATAATATTAATACCAATATTGTACAATATTTAATAATTAGAAATACAATATCAAATTATAAAATAATTTAAGAAATATTTGCACACATAAAATATGCCTACATGGTCGTCTTTGGTCTACTACATGCCTACATGGGCTTGGAATTGGTTTGGGTTCGGTTCGGGCTGATTGGGTACAACCGGGTCATCAAAAAAATAAATATATTAAATTATAACTAATTAAATGATTTAAATGAGTCTTTACACAACTTGGCCTGGTTTTCCTAGTCCGGGCATCATTATGGCTAGACCTCCCCTAGCATGGCTAATACACTAATCAAGGCTCACTGCTACATCTTTTGTGCCACAATTCCTGGACGTCTTGTGCTCCAAAACTCAACAATGGCTAAGGCCATATTTAATAATAATTTAATTTAAAAAAAATACTCATAAATTTCATAAAATCCTATTTAAGGCAATTAATAATAAAAAAATATTTTCAAAAATTTGGGGGTTTTACATCCTACCCACCTTAAAAAAATTTCGTCCTCGAAATTAAAATAACTCACTATGGTAGAAGGAAAATATGTCTATGGCTCTAAGATGTCTAAGTTATGCTATGTTTCTATTGTTGTTCCTAATCAAACAATTAACAATCAAGCATAAATTACTATGGTACTTACTAACATTATTTTAAAGTCAAGTTATTACATTCATTTGCTCCTTGGGTTGCTACGTCGGCTTCAACTGTCATGGCAAAGGCCTGTCCGGGTCGTTGTGCTTCCTGTTGTCTCGCCTGTGCAAACTGCGTTGCCTGGTTGGAAAGTGGTCCGCACGGATATCCTCCTTGAGCTGGTACTAGTGGTGCTGGTGGTGCTGGTGGGCCTCTTGTTGGGCAATCTCGAAGTTGATGTTAAGTTGAACCACATCTTAGACATCGGCCTAATCTTCTGCGACAAGTTTGTTGAGTATGACCTCTTTGTAGAAGCATGAAATTTTTTTAGCAATGAAGCCCCATGCGCCCAAGCCAGTGAAGCTCTATGCGCCCAGCCAGTGAAGCTCTATGCGCCTAGCCAGTGAAGCTCCATGCACCCAACCAGTGAAGCTCCATGCGCCCAAGACTAGCTTCCCCAAAAGGAGGGTGCATAGCCTGAGACATGGCTATGCACCCAAGCCTGACTCAGTCAAAGCCATGATCAAAATGTGCACTGAAGCACACGACCACATCAGTCTCCACGAGCAGTTATGTACCGAAGCATGCGGCCATGTCAACACCACGACCAGTCCACGATCTCGCAGCCTGCATGTGTCTACACTCTATGCGCCCAAGGCAGGACTATGTGCCCACATAAAAACTAGCGTGTTTCCTCATGTAGGCGCATAACATTATTCCAGCTGAAGAACGATTATAAAAGGGGGGCCTCATCCCTCTTCAAAACACGGAACAAAGAGCATTTTCAAGAGCCAAATTGCTGTACTTTTTGCCAGTGAGCTGAGAGTTAGCAATTTTCTTAGGTTTTCTCCCACTTTTGTAATCGGAGTGTCAACGGAGTAAAGGAGCAACTGCCGCTCGATCTCCATCGTCCCATTCCCTAGAATTCTTTTTTGTACTCGGGGATCCTCAGCGCAGGATCTCTCAGGCGTACTCGATTTGTGGTGCCGTGCGCCAATAAAGAAAAGACAGTGTTTTCTTCTTCTTTTTTTTGTGTGTCCATAAAAATGGCGACTCTACTGGGGACTACTTTTTCCTCTGACGAGAAGGTGGTGATGCAATCCGATACTGACAAAATAGGGAGCACTCAGAAGATGCTGACGTAAAGTTTGATCAGCAGGCGTTCGAAGAGATGCTCTCGAGGGATGGCTCTACTCCTTTAGAATCAGCGAAGCCGAATAAGTCTCGCAAGACTTGGCTTTCGAAGGCTCGCTGTGCATATCCTGCTAGTGTCATAGCAGATATGCAACTGGAGGACTCTGTCACATGGGCGCATTACTCTACCACAGAAGTTCTCCAAATGGAGAAGGCTCACACCGTTCCGGGCTCTACTAGTCCAGTGACTTCTTTCCTGCACAACCAACAACAGGGTGTTCAACACCCGAGACTTGGTAAAAATACTACGATGCCAAGAATCAGGGTGTGTGACACTCTGGCCAAACCCGGCGAGGCTCACAAATGAAGGAGGTGAAACTGAAAAAAAAACAGTGTTGCTCCACCAAGCATGCGCCCAAAGCCATGCGCCTAAGGGAGTGTTTGGGCGCATAACCCCAACCAGAACACTTTTGTCTTCAATAGGCTGGGCATCCAGGGTCATGCGCCCAAGGCTATGCGCCTAGGCTCACTGGATCCATACTATACGCCCACATCAAGGAGGCTCAGACATGCTGTCAAGGAGCATGCGCCCGAGGCTAGTCTCCAAGGCCTATGTGCCCACAACAAAAAGACAGGCACCAACGCGTATAGCATGGGGCTGTCTTCAAGTACATCACAGAACTTAGGTGTGGGGTTTGCCCTTGCTCGTGAACTAAGTCTGGATGCGCTAACTCTCCTTACGAACCCACATGCAAAGCTCGACAATGCATGCAACATGGGTTGTAAGGCAAAACTCCCTTTTGCTGACTTGTGCGACATGATAAATCACAAGTGTAAAGCAAGGGAAGACATAACAATTCATAGTACACATCAATGCACCAGTATTGTTATCAACTGTTGTTGCTCCAAACCAACAAGAGCGCCTCAGAGAAAGTCCGTATTTCGACGGCTGCACTTCTCTGACGATGAGAAACCACTGTGTGTTTTATCCAACATATCTTCATGGGGTCCTCCTTACGGAAGCCCCAATCAATGGCGGTGGACTACGAACCCAACTTTCTCTCTCAGTTCCACGAGAAGAAGAAGAAGAAGTCCACCAACAGATGGCCAGTTGATTGTCACATCTGAAGGAGTCATATGGGTACTCGATCAAAGACAAGGTTCCGTATGGACGACGAAGAATCCCAAGCTGGGGGTAGTATTCCCTCAGAGTCTGAAGCGATTGACCTCCACACTGGGGGTAGCCTTCCAGAGGACGATGATCCCTCCGAATCCGATGACGACTATCTACCTCCTCTACCTGAAGATGAAGGGCTTGTCCACTTGGAGATAGACTGTATCAGCACCAGTTGTACTGTTTCCTCTTTTCATCCTCGCATGTTATCTACATATATGGCGGACGGAGAAAGACCTGAAGAATTCAGTGATCAGACCAGCAAATGACTAGAGGGTCTGGAACTAGCATTCGCCAAGATCACCGATATGCTTACCAGTATCATGGTGGTTTAAGCTGATGGGGATGTTCCTTCACCTTAACAAAACGTCTCGGCCCATGCTAGTCCGACTTACGGCAATAACCCTCCTTCACTACAAAAGGAGTATCATTCCGTTGCGTCCCCTCTAATTCTTGCAAATGCTGGGGGTGGTCCTTCGCCAACGACGCCTGACAACCATTTTGCAGCCGTTTTCCAACACCTGCTCAATCAACATGATGCAATTGATTCCCTGGTCGCTCGTCTCAAGACCATCTCACACAAAGACGAGCTTCAGAAGATGGAGATATCTCAACCATATCCTCCTGAGTGGGAGAACGCTACTTGCCCTCCTAACTACAAGCCGCTGACGCTGAATTTATTTGACGAGTTGACTTTTCCTCGTCAGCACATGACGTACTTCAACACGCAGACTCTGTACTTGCCCAGAGATGATTCGTTCTTGTCGAAGCTGTTTATTAGCACCTTACAGGGGGTAGCCTTCGAATGGTTCTGTAGTCTGCCTGACGGATGTATCAACTCATTTAAAGACTTGGAGAGGTTGTTCCTCAATAGGTTTTATGGGAGTGGCATGCATGTTAGTATGTCCACCCTTATCGAGACCAAGCAAAGGAGGACTGAGTCTGTCATCGCCTTCATCGAACGCTTTAGGCGGCTAGCACTGAAGATGCCCTTCGGCATACCAGACTCAGAACTTATGGATACTTGTCGACATAACTTCCTTCCTACGGTGAAGTTTTGTCTAGGTATACATAAGTATGATACATGGCCCGCTTTCATTGGGGTCGCTGATGCTGCTGAAAATGACATTCCTAACTTGGAACTACTGGGGTTAAAAATACCCAAACCCGAAGACAAAGGCAAGCATCCTCAAACTATCCCTATTCATGGGGTAAAAGAAAAGTAGTCCTGAAGGTTGACACATCCAAAGGAGCTTCTAATTCTCAAGGTGCCTCCGACAAGCCTAAGGAGACCTTCTCCTTTGATGAAGACGATGTCATTACCATCTTTCACACATTGACGAAGGGTAATAAGTTGACATTGCCTCCACTACGACATCCTGCAGAGGCGTGCCAACTCAACGATCCCAAGTACTGTCTCTATCATCAGTACGTGCATCACTCCACCAAGGATTGCATCGTCCTGAAGAAGAAGATATAACAGCTTATCGACAACCAAGTGATCAACCTCGAAGCTGAAGACAAGGTCGTATCTTCTAACATGATCTCTTTTCAGTTTGGAGACTTTCCTTCCACCGAAGTCCCAGACGGCGTAGTCCCGATTCCCAAGGCAATAATGGAAGTCATCAACTTACCGCCAGCTCACAACCCTACCTTGGTGTCACTCACGACTGAACATGGTGAGATCATGTGGGTCCATCGGGACCTTGTACAAGAAGTAACGCAGGGGATAGTACCTCCCAAAGCAAAAAGGGGTAAAAAGTACAAGTCATGCCATATGGTATCCTCTCCCATCTACGAGGTTCTATCTGGCGAGACACGATCGTGGAAGACTTATCTTCGGACGTACGATCCCGCACAAGAAGAAGAAGTACCTTCTCAATCTCTTGCTGCCCCCACAAGCTCAAAAACGGGCCCGTTTAAGCCTCCAACTACGGACAAAGCCAAGCAGAAGGAGACGCGGTTTGACAAATCTCTGAAGGCGCCAGCTCCCGAAGGCATGGATCGGCCCTACAACTTTGACATACTGGCACATCTAGCTAATACACCTGCCAGGTTGTCTCTGTTCGATCTATTGCGACTCTCCAAAGAAATACGAAAGGCTTTAAGTGAGGCATTACTATATGCCGACTCTTACCTCACTGAAGTCAAAGCCCCCACTGAAGACCCTGTCTCCTGTCCCACTGCCACAGTACTATAGAAGTGGTGCCCAACATCACTTTTTCACAGGAGGACATGCTACTCAAAAATAATCGTCATGATAGACCCCTGTACTATACAGGGTATATCGGGGCGATCAAGGTGGACCGCATGCACATCGATCCAGGATCCTCCCTCAGCATTATTCCTAGAAGTTTGCTTTAAATTCTGGGAATTCCTTTACATAAGCTATCTGCAACCAACATAACTATTATGGCTTTCAATGCTGGTCGAAGCCATCCGCTGGACAAGATCCGTCTCAAATGCCAGATCGTTGATCTCCGAACGAAGATTTTTTGCTATGTGATCGATGCCAACGTATCCTATAACATCTTGTTGGAACGTCCATGGATACACGAGAATATGATCGTTCCTTCCATACTTCACCAGTGCTTCAAATACGTCAACATCGACGGTGTCATGAAGACGGAGTTTGTCGATGCGATCCTTTTAAGGGTATCAAAGCTTGCTATGGAGATTCGGTACTTTACCAATCTTAGCCCCCCAAGGACGATGGCAACGAAGCTGACAATGAAGCTGAAGCAAGTCCATCCTCCAATGATGGTCCCCTGATTATCCGAGTCAAAGGACGTACTACTCCAAAAAGTACTCCGAAGCCTCTCACAATTTGGGTGAAAAGGAAGAACCCTGACAAGGTCAAACCATTGACCATCCTTCTCAGCAAGACACGTCGGAAGGAACCTACTGATGCCCGTCCTCCTAATCCTGAAGAATTACCCTACATGATGAACTCGGCCAAGACTGTGGCTCCTCTTCCAGATGATGATCCTCTCAATGAGTATATCAATACTCATAATAATGTACCTTCAGCGGATGATATTATCCCTGAAGAAGAACTTGCGTATTTCCTTAGTAAAGGTTTATCTTTGAATTACTTCGATGTCTATCAATCTGTAAACCACTACATAGATACGATATATGCTCTAGAGCACGGCATAGGACCACACCTCTGCATGCCGGTCACGATGCCTCACCTGTGGGAAAAAGTCTACCCTAAAGATATCCTCTACTTCATCGTTCAAGCCAGAAAGAAGGATGAAGAACTAATCATCTTTGGTCGTATAATTGGCGAGAGAAAGTTTGTTCCAGACTCTACTTCTTCCAAGCATAATACATAAGCTGACTATGACTCTAGGAAAATATAACTTTTTCGATATAGTTGGCATGCCAAGAATATCATCTAGAACATGGGATATGACATCAAAAGCGACCAGGGGCTAAATTACGGCCGATGACGACTGTTGCCAATACGACACTTTGCTCCTCCCGGCAAACCCGAGAACTACTATCAACAAAGCGGTGTGGGTTTGGGTTATGTCACTCCTCCGATAACTCCCGAAAGATCAGATGATGAAGCAGTTCGTTGTTCTCATTCTTCTGATTCCTCCCTCTGGGACTCAGACTCCAGCATTGGCGACATATTCAAGACAACTCTGTCCGTCAACGTGGTTTCTGTTGACCAAATTACGGATGACGTCCAATCAATTGAGCTTGAATAATGGGCTAAAAAAATGGACACTAGGTGGGAGCTGTGCGTCGAATAACGTGAACCACCTACTGAAGACGAAGTCATCAAAGTCAATTTAGGAGATGAATCATCTTTCAAACCAATCTTCATCAACAAAAGTTTATCTGGCGATGAACACCAATCTCTTATACAGCTTATAAGAGAATACATCGATGTCTTCGCATGGAACTATGAAGATATGCTAGGCTTGGGCCCTAAAGTCGCTATGTACCACCTGAATATTTCGTCTAAAGCTAAGCCCGTGAAGCAGCAACAACGACGATTCCGACCAGACGTCATAGAAGCCATCGAGAATGAAGTCAAGAAGCTCATTGCCAGTAGATTCATTCGCGAAGAACAACACCCAAATTGGGTTGCCAATATCGTTCCAGTCATGAAAAAGAATGGTAAAGTTCGAGTCTGTATCGACTACCATGATTTAAACTCTGCATGCCCGAAAGACGAGTTCTCTCTACCGATCACTGACGTAATGATCGACAATACTTACAACTTTGAGCGAATGTCCTTCATGGATAGGGTTCTCAGGCTACAACCAGATTAAGATATTCCCTGACGACGAGAAGCACACATCTTTTTGAACACCGTTGGGGGTATACTTCTATACGGTGATGCCCTTCGGATTAAAAATACAGGAGTGACATACCAGCGAGCCATGAACATAATTTTTTGTGATCATTTATGCAAAACTATGGAGTGCTACGTAGACGATATCGCAGTCAAAAGTCATCTCAAGGACAACCACCTCTATGACTTGAGAACGGTGTTCGAACTAATGTGTGCACACCAACTCAAGATGAGTCCAACCAAGTCTTTTCTGGGAGTCTCCAGCGGCAAGTTCTTTGGGTTTGTCATCACTTCAAAGGGTATACACCTTGACCCGGAGAAAGTGAAGGCTATCCTCGACATGCATCCTCCAAGAAACCTCAAAGAGCTACGCGGACTACAAGGAAGGCTAGCCTACATCAGACGATTCATTTTGAACCTCTCTAGAAGGTATCAACCATTCACTCAGTTCATGAAGAAAGGCGTATCTTTCATCTGGACTGAACAATATCAACGTACATTCGACGACATCAAGGCATACCTTACAAGCCCTCCAGTATTGGTAGCTCCAATAATAGGGAAGCCCTTCTTACTATATGTCCGCGCTATGGACCATTCTTTTGGTGCCCTATTAGCTTAGAAGAACGAAGGCGGCCATGAACAGACAATCTACTACCTCAGCCGTACAATGGTGGATGCCGAGCACAGATACACACCGGTGGAGAAGGAATGCCTTGCACTAGTATTTGCCATCCAGAAGACACGCCACTATGTGTCTGGGAAGACTATCCACATTATATCTAAAGTCAACCCTCGCAGAATACTTATGACTAAATCGGGCTCTCTCAATTCCTGTTTAGCTACATGGACAATGCTGTTGACTCCATACGATATGCTCTTCGTTCCTCATAAGGCAGTAAAAGGACAAGCATTAGCTGATTTCCTAGCAGCTCATCCAGTGCCAGAATCGTCCAAACTCCATGACGAAATCTCCAACGAAGTGGTGGAGTCTAACACTGCAACTGAAGAAATCCCCATTTGGTGAATGTTCTTTGACGATACATCAAGAACAGGACCTAAAGAAAATATCGTGGCTAGAATAGGTGTCGTGCTCGTGTCACCTGATCATCTGGTTATACATCGTGCGTATTCTCTTGTGGAACCATGCACCAACAACGTGGTCGAATATAATGCCCTATTAATTGGCCTACAACTGGCAAAGCAACTGGGAGTTGACTATCTAGAAGCTTACGGCAATTCCAAGCTAATAGTCAGTCAGGTCCGAGAAGACTATGAAGGTCGCCACGAGGATCTCATCCCCTACTACAGAGCA
Source organism: Iris pallida (assembly GCA_029216955.1). NCBI lineage: Eukaryota > Viridiplantae > Streptophyta > Magnoliopsida > Asparagales > Iridaceae > Iris > Iris pallida. Next base: position 18,447,859 of record JANAVB010030219.1, read on the forward strand.
ACAATCGAGTTGGCGTCTACTTTTGCTGGATTCTTCATCGAGCACATGCCTCGACTATAAAATATAGAAGCAGATGCTCTAACCGGCCTCGCTGCTTCCTTGACCGTTTCTACTAATACTCAGCAGTCGATCACAGTGTCTGGTCGAGAATTATTCTGTGTGAAAGATGCCTTGCATATTCATCACAGTTACGCAACGGAAACAAGCGTCGATGCTAAAGACTGGAGATTTTCATTCATAGACTATGCCGTCTATGGAATCCTTCCCGAGGACCCGAAGGAAGCAGTATCCATCCAAAGGCGATCCCTCAGATTTTACTATGATACAGCTACCAAGATGCTGTACCGACGCTCTTACGACGGGCTACTGTTACGATGCTTATCAGACACAGAAGCCAAACATAAACTCCGGGAAGCTCACGATAGAGTTTGTGGTACACATCAACCAGGCCCCAAATTATAAGATTGCCTCAAATAAATGGGTTATTACTAGCCCACAATGATAGCAGATGCTGTTGAATATGCAAAGAAGTATAGAGCTTGTCAGTTCTACGCCGATTTTATTCATCAACCTTCGGAGTTTCTACACCCGACTGCAGTATCTTGGCCGTTTGAAGCCTGGGGCATGGACATCATAGGACCAATCAGCCTACCATCCTCCAAAGGACATCGGTTCATCCTAGCCATAACCGATTACTTCTCCAAATAGGCGAAAGCTATACCGCTCACCGAAGTGAAGACGTCAAACGTGATCAGTTTCATCAAACATCACGTCATCTACCGCTTCGGCCTACCTCGCAGGATCATCCATGATAATGGTCCACAGTTCGCAAGCCATGCATTCTATCGGTTCTACAATAAGAACTGAATCCAGAACGTAGCCTCTACTGCCTACAATCCAGCGGCTAACGGGCTAGCAGAAGCCTTCAGCAAAACTGTTATAAAACTTCTCAAGAAGTTCGTCTCTTCAAGCAAGCACGATTGGAATGAGAAGCTTGGCGAATGTCTATGGGCCTATCGTACAACGGTCCGGAGTCCAACAGGAAGCACGCCATTTTCTCTGGTTTATGGGAGTGAAGCAGTTCTTCCCCTAGAAATCTAGATTCCTTCTATTCGAGTAGCCCTAGCCAGTGAGCTAACTACCGAAGAAAGCTACCGTCTGCGACTCCAGGAGCTCGAAGTGCTAGATAAAAATACTTGTTAGCTTAGCAGCACATTGAGCTATACCAAGCACGCCTTTCCAGAGCCTTCAATAAAAAAGTGAAGGAAAGGATCTTCCAAGTCGTCGATTTGGTCTTAGCAGTGAGAAGACCAATGGTCATGACGCACAAAATAAAAGGAAAATTCCAGCCTAAATGGGAAGGTCCTTTCATCATAGAATTAGTGTATTCTAAAGGTGCGTACCGACTAACCAAGCCTGATGGTGACTTGCTCATGATGCCTATCAACGGCAAGATCCTGAAGAAATACTATGTGTAACTTTTTTGTTCACATGTGTTCAGTCATATAAATGTACAGTACGATGCTTATATGATTCAAAAAACTATCTAACTATTATTCGTATTTCAAGAGTCTTGAATACGCCCTGGATAATAGGTCCTCTAAATATTTTCCCAGTGGAACCATTCCTGTTTTTGACTCTGTCCAAACTCGGTTTGACGAAAACAAGTCACGTCCCTATTACCTCTGAATTGTTTTTCGATAATTATTTCCCCAGTGAAATGATTATATTTTGCCACGTCCATATAACCTCTGAGCAAAGCATTCATCAAGGATAATCACGTCCCTATTACCTCTGAGTTGTCTACTCCCACCCAACGTTACATATCTTTCCACGTCCATATTACCTCTGGTCAGATATAGAACATCCTCTGCTATTACGTCCATATTACCTCTACTAGCAGCTTTATTCAACTTATTATCTATATTCAAATAACTTGAATATAAAATGGATAATAGGTCCACATCAAAATTCCTTAGCGGAATACCCACCAGAAATATCCTTGCTACGTCCACATTACCTCTAGCACCGATATTTCACAAAACCACATTTATTTTGAAAAGATTCTTTATTTTGTATTTTAACGTCTATCAAGAGACAAAAAAAAGGTACAAGAGCCATGATGGCTAGAAAAAAGGGAGTTACAAAAATCTACGTCATACATAGGCAGTTTATGTTGTCCCTCAGAGCCGCAATCTCGGCTTCATACTTTACAGTAGCTCGGTGCCGTGCCTCTTCTTGACGAGCAACGTCATCCTCGAAGAGGATCAGACTCAGATGCTCTCCCTCCAACTTCGCGTGTTGTTCTTCTAAACGGACATAAGTGGTGGCAGTCATGTAGCCTGGGCCAAGCAATCCTCCTGTTCAAATGTCGCCGCCCTCAATTCAGCTTCTAGCTGGGCGATCTCGTTCTTGATCTGCACAATGTGATTATACTTCTCAGTGATTTGTGCAGCCAGCCTGTTCTTCGAGGCAGCACGTACCTTACTTGCAGCATTGAACTGGCCATACTGGTCAGCCAGCTCGCCGATCTCTCGAATAAGGGCATCCTTCCTCGCCTGGAAAGTAGCTCTCTCCTCTGTAAGAGCCGTCATCAAAGTCTCATTCTCTGTGTGGAACAGCGATGCCGGGCTCCGCTGTTTGGTGTCCCGGAACCTGGCCACCTGACCCTCCAGGTCGTTCAAAACTTTCCTTAGAGCGTTGGCCCGCTCTTCATAGCCGACAATGCTCTCGAGGGCCGCTACATAGCATTCAGCAAAAGCCCTCACAGGGCCGAAGGCAGCATTCTGATTCAGGACTCCAGGAAGCTTCACTTTTAGTACAGAGTAGAAAGCTTTGACAACTTCCTGGGCCATCTCCTCATCTTCGGTGGAGGTCGTCGAAGAAGAGGGATGGAAAGTTTCCTCCACCTCAGGAAGGAACACCTGACAAGAAGCCGAACCTGACAGAGAAAATAATATATACATCAGTAACCGGAAAAGAGGGAGGAAAGACGAAAGAGTTGTAATTTTGTACCTTCGGCTTGCTCAACTTCAGCCTGGGCTACGCCATCAACCTTAGCTTCAGGGGAACCAAGAGTAGGTTCAGACCGTTCAAGAAGAACAATATCAAGGCCCTGAGTGACATCAGGCCTGATATCTTCTACAGCCTCAGCCTGAACATGGATGGATTCAGCAGCAGCCCCGTCAGCAGGCTGCTCAACTTCTCTTTCTGAAGCCGATACCGGCTCACTAACAGCTCCCCCCACACTAACAAAATTGGAGGAGCCGGGAACAACTTCTGTCCCTTCTCCAATGGTGGGGACTATCTTTGCGAGGGATTCTTTCTCCTTGTCTGTAAGGGAACATACAGTCGTGGTCAGCCTCACAAGGAGCATACAAAATCGAAGTCAGAAAATCTCATCCAAAGAGTGGCACAAAAGGTAATGTACCTGTAGAAGGATGAGCCGATTGGACTTGGTTCTCGTCCATCTCTTTCATCGCAGTTCCTATTGCAGATGTATCCTCCACAGATATGTCGTTGGAGAAACTGATCTTTTGATCACCGTCATGGTACGGGCCTTCGCCCTGATCTTCATGTCGCTAATGATTTACAGCTGAAGAAGATCCACCCTCATCCATCGGTCGGGGGCGACCAGGGACACCGTTGTCACCTCCACTTCCTCAGACGAGGAGGCATCTGCGTCAGCTACTACTCTGGGGTCCTGTGTAAGGACAAACGCAAGGGTGAGAAAGCTTCTAAAGGCTTGACCAGAACGGCTATGGAGTCTAGGAATGGATCCACCTCCCGAATAATAACGGCCCGTGACGCCGCTCCTCATCTTCCAGTTTGCCGGAAGGACCTCCTCAAGGGAGGTGAGCCAGCACCCACTTCCTTGGCTCTCCTTAGGGCAACAGTTTTCTTCTTTCGCTTTAGGGTTGGCTCTTGGGCCAATTCAGTTGAAGCTTTCATCTTCTGAGGCGGATTAATAGGAGAAGAATCATCATCTTTCGTATCCTCCTTCGGAGACACTGTTGGTTCCCTAAAGATGGCATCTGGCCATGGTACTACGGCTGGTTTCATCGTAGGAACAGTGCTTTTCTTCTTACGGCCCTTTGGCACCTTTTTCGTAGGAAGGGGGCCAAACCGAGTCCCCAATATTAAGCTATGTTTATGATCATACTGAGGATGAACGTAAAATTTGGCGGCGGACATAGCCTCAGGCTTATCCAAAGGAATAGTGAAGATCGCCCTCGTGCACCCGGCGTTGTAGTACATCCAAGCACGCGCCCCATCAATCAAGCTGCCTATCGACATCAAATACGGGCTAGCATTTTCCAGAAGGAGCCGGCTATAGTCCGAACTGCCGTACAAAATGGCTTGGCAGATACGGCTCCAGATAGGCATGATTCCTGTTCCGGAGCTCCAGATGCGATGGTCTAATAGACTGAAGCCAACAAAATGCCCCAGCAGTCAAATTAGTGGCATGAACTCCCTCAGTCTACTAAGATATCTCCGAATTATCGCTGCTGGACGGAGGGATTACTCTGAAGAACTCATAGTTCTGTAAGAAGCCTAAAGCCTTTCTGCAAGCAGGTACACCGGTGACGGCCCAATCTGTATCATAAAATCTATGAAGAAATGCGTCTCCTGCCAAAGAGTCCGCCACCGGCCCAGTATTCATTATGGAAGGACAACGCAGTAGCAGCCACCCCATCAGAAAATGATACGGAAGCTCGGTCCGGGCAAAGTGGGGCCTGCCGTCGGAAGTCACCGCATTCCTAACAAAGTCCCGCAGACCTCGTCCAGTGGCACAAACCATCGCGGAAAGTAATACAAGACGGTGTCCGAACACCAGCTTCACAGTCGAAAGTATCATAACTCGGCTTATTCTCTCAATGGACCCTGAACCTCCAGGGACTACGCAGTCACGAAGCAAGATCATTAAGAAAGCTGCCAGCACAGCTTTCTCCGACAACGGATGTTCGGCTTGACGAAAGTAGTGGCCAATCGGAGACCCGGGATCATCACTGTCCTCAGTATCCGCCGTCTCATAATCCGCCATCCGGGCTTCTATATCGGACTTGGTCATAGGTTTTAAGATCGAAAAGGAGGCCGGATCTTCCCCTTCTACTTGAACGAAGACATAGCCCATCCAGGCTCTTGTGTGGGGATTGGCCCCCTCGGTCCTCCCTTTCTTATTAATTCTATGTCAGATAAGAAGGTGGAAGAGCAATTCCTTGTATATATAATCATTCCGGAGTTTTTATTCTTCAGATCTCGGAGTTCTTCATCACAAGGCACGTACTCTTCGTAGGGCTCCGTACCCCAGGGAAGCTTCGACACTTTCCATATTTCATGGAGAGCCAATCCTATCTCCCCAGCCGGAGTAAAGAAGTTACAGGTGTGAAGGTTATATAACTCAGCCAAAGAGACAAACATTGACCAGTTGACCCTTACACCATATTGAGTGGCCCTAATAGCATAGTAAAGGCCAACAGTCTTCAGGGTGGCTTCATACGTGGAAAGTATCCAGCCGGTGAGATTGCTCCAGAATAAAGATGGATACCTCCAACCTTCCATCCATATCTTCCCTGCGGGATATGACGTATCCTCCGTCATCATCAAATGACAAAGCATGTCAGCGGCATAAGGATGGAGGTTAGTTAGAATATCGTTCACTACAGCACCAGGTTGCAGTCCCCTCGTAGAGTAAGATGCAGAGCCCCGGACACATTTGAAAGTGTCCTTCCTCCGATCGCCTGAGTCAAACTATATTCTCCCAGAGATGACTCTGGGGAGCTCAGGAGTTAGCTCCTACTTCATCTGTCGTCGCACAGCTAAGGCAGTGAAAGCAGACAAAGGATAATGGCGCTCCATCGATGGTAGCCATATCCTCTGATTTTTTGGACTGATCACCATGGGGTTTCTTAAACGTATGGTCTCGCCATCTTCAAATCCCACACTATCCCAAAACAGGAAGTACGACTTTTTGAAGCGACGTGCCCCTCCATGCACGAACTTCTCATCATTAATCATCTGCCTCAAGAAGGACTTATCATGTTCAAGTATGGCGAGGGTCCGCTCCGTAGGCTGATTTTGACTAATCTTGGCCTGAACCGCGCTGATCACATTTGTTATAGGACTGGTATCAAGGGCCTAATAAGTAGAGCCGAAAGGGATTCCCTCAAATTTTGGGAGAAACATGCTTACTGCAAGGATAGACAGAAAGTCAGACTCAAAAATCTGCAAAAAAACTAAGTTCTGAAAGGCTTTTATGCGCCCAAAGGGCTATGCGCCCAAGGGGCTATGCGCCCAAAGGGATATGCGCCCAAAACAAAACATATGGGCACATAACACACGAACAGTACGTGGGCGCATAACATGCCAAAGTTAGAGGGCGCATAACATGACAACACGTGGGCGCATGGCACACCACAGTATTGGCGCATGACTTCTGTGTGTGCATAATAATGCTCACAGAAGTATGTTGCCTTAGGCACAAGCGCCCCGACAGAAGAAAAGTCTGAGCATCGTAAATTAACGCTCGAGACTTAATTTTTGAAGCATACCCTCACCTAGAATAGGGTCCTGGAGTACCGAGGACGCTGTCGCAGGAGGAGAGCCACTCGACGCAGCCCCCTTGCCCTTTGCGGATCTCTTGGCGACCTTGGGAGACCTAGTTCCCAAAGAAAGAAGATGAAGAGTTTCTGAAAAATTCTAAGAGAAGGGAATAATGAGCTTTCTCTCTCCTTCATGGCCAATTTATAGGCATATGCCGCTTCCTATGCGCCCACTATGCGCCCACAATGGCCTATGCGCCCACGTAAAGAACCAGTCCCTTGCACACTATGCGATTGCCACTTGCTGACGTGGAGAACGTATGAAGGATGGACCGCTTCAAATTCTACCCCGATGAATCTGTCAGTTCAGATTTTGAGGAAGATCTCAACAGTCGTATCTCTCTGTCGTAGAATTTCTCGGCCTTCTTTTCTTCAGTTTGGATCAAAGTAGGTGCAAAGTGGCTCAGTCGTAGAAACTCGGTGTTGTATTCTTCCACGGTCCTACTGCCTTGCCCAAGGTGTAAGAATTTTCTTCGAAGCTCTGCCTTAAAAGTGGAAGGGATAAACATCTTTTGGAAGAGTTTGGAGAACTCCTTCCAAGTGACCTTACCCTGTCCAAGTCTTTTCTCCTCCGTAAGCCACTTGTGGTGTGCATTGCCGGTCAGCTGCATCCGGACGACAACTGTCATGACCCGCACCCACTGTGAGGGTACGAGAACGTAACAACGCCCAGCCTACGCCGTAGTGTCGGCGGTAGAGCACTGTCCTAGGTCAACATACATCTAACAATATATATCTAAACAGTTTATACTCCCCGAATGGGGGTGACATAGCAATAGTAAACTCAATCCCAACTAAGGAAGAGATAGCACGATATAAAATAGAACTCAAGGAATAAAATAGATAAAAGCAGTCTAAGATAATCCCAGCAATATCCAACAGTACAAGGTCTCAGATGAAAGAATATATACAACTCTGAACTCCAAATAAGTCTAACTAAAACATGTCTCAAGACTGCATAAAGTAAGATAAGCCTAACTAATCTAGTCTAGGCAATCGGGGTGCTATCCTCAGCTAGAGCTGGGTCCTCCTGAGGGTCCAGCTCGCAGGTGTCATCTAAGGCTGCCCCGTAGTAAGTGTCCAGGTGAACCTCCTCCTCGTCCTCTGTAATATTTTCAACAGGTCCAGTCAGGACAGGAGCGAGTACAGTACATCTCAACAGATCATAGCAGGTTAGAAGATATAATCATGCAGTAAAGTAAGATACAAGTACTGAAAGAAGTGCAGTATGTAAACAGAAAGAGAAAGCTGTAAGAGAAATATCTACTATAAATAGAGAACTATCATGTGACTAGTGAGTCAGAGTACAATATAGACATGTAAATGGCATAGGAGATTCTGATGCTACACTATGGAAGAGATTCTGATACTACACTACTTGGATATTATTCACATGTCTAATTCTACTCCCCCGTATCCCCAATAAATACACACGGATCCAGCCAGGTTATGTTATATGATGCTATGTAACAGCCCCCGAAGGGTAGTAGACCCCGAAGGTGATAGACCCCGAAGGTGATAGACCCCGAAGGTGATACATAGTAGTCCCATAAATGGGATAAGGATTCTAGGAAGACTCTACGATCATAAGAGTATATGTCGTAAGTGATCAAAGAACCAATGAAGCATAGTGATACGCCATGTAAGTAAAACGTACAGAACAAGTAGTACCCGATGCTCCTTAAGGATAATATCTCAAGAAGGGATCCATATAGTACCAATTCGTGTGACCAATGTGACAGTACAAGTAAAGTAATCTACTGTAGGAAATAATTCTAAGCAGGATATGAAATGATCAGAGAATGTACTCGCCTGTAACTGAGTGTCCAATATGAAAAGTACCGTCTGAGGAGTGGTGTCTGGCTCCTAATCAGAACAACACAAGTCACAACAAGTCCAGAATAGTAAAATGAAGTCCTACTATGCATTCTACATGATTCTAGGTCAATCTAGGCCAAAGTCAACTCTTGGTCAACTCTGGTCAACCCTAGAAGTCAAACTAGGTCAACCAAGTCTAATCAAGTCTAAACTCAACTAACTAGGTCTAACAAGTCTGTACTAACCTACCTTAGCCCAATCAAGCCTAGTTAGCACTCTACACATACACAAAGCCAACCCAAAGATCTATGCCCCCTACCTAATACAATACATGTCTATGTGATAGCCATACATCAATAGATTAAAACACCACATAATATATTTACATATATCTAGGCTAGATATAAATCCTACAACATTAGGCTAAACCAAGAAGTATATATATATATATATATATATATATATATATATATATATATATATATATATATATATATATACTCATACAATTTACACACATATATTGTATAAGGAGAGAGGCTTGTGTGTTGTGTGTGCATACATGTGTGTATTATATATACATAGAGAGGGGAACCAATGTGCAGGAATGTAATATGTGTGTTAACAGTGACTGTGTATAAGTGCAGGAAAATGTGTGTGTGTGATAGAGGTGATCATGACAGATTTAGGAATAGTTGTGTAGGGTGTTTGTGTATAGGGTGAGTGATGAGTGAAATACATGAGAGTGAGCTTGTGTGTGTGTTAGGGAATGATACAAAACAGTGAGTGAAGTGAACCAGTGTCCATATATATATGCAGGAAACACCTAAAACAGTGAAGGGAACAAACATGAAAGGAAAAATCAGTAAAACATTTAAAGAGCAGTGAATGTAACATAAAGACAGGAAGACATGGACCTATTCTCAGGTTAAGAAGAAAAGGGAAAAAGAAAATCAATTCATTGTCCCCCCTTCCCTTCAATCTCAGTTTATAACTTTAGTGCAAAACTCAGTGAACATCAACCCAGGAATTTCCTGAACAAAGGTTCAGTTCAGATTTCAGTCCCTCCCCAATCATCAAACTCAGGATTATACCTCAATACAAAACAGTTTTATACAATCTCAGGTTTACTCATGATTTCCTAAAGGATATGCACATTATATTTCACAAAGCAAATACTCAAACAGTCCCCAATGAATTTCCAGGTTTTAATCATAATTGAACAACACATTATCTAAGAGAAAAAGGAAAAAATCAGTTCATAACCCAAATTGAGAATGCAAACTGGTATTTCCCAGTTTCCAGTCCAAAACTCATTAATACTACATCAACTTTTAACTATGGCAAGATAATATATAGGGGTATAGATTAGAGTTTACAAAACCTACATTAATCAGTGATTAACAGGTTAAATCATCAAACAAAACTCAACTTGGAAAAACTGGAAAAGTAACAGGATCAATATCAGTTAACATGGGTTAAATGAGAATTTGAATAGGAAAAAATCAACTAATCATGAATCTATTGCTTGGTAATTGATAACAACCCATGTGCACAACCCCACACATTCACTTCGTGTCATCCAAGGCCTGACACGGCGTGTCCACATCAAGGAAGCTCAAAATAACACACACAGTGCACTGTCAGTGCACTGTCTCGTGCACACGTGCACTTATGTCGTGTGCACGACACAAGACACGAGGGAATCTCGTGGTCATACACATGGGTAGCCACCTATAGGGCTACCTCATAGGCCCACTGGCCTGTGTCCACGATGTGTCAGGGTCGGACACGAGACCCGTATCAGTGGCCAAAAACTCGTGTGCACAGACACTACAAAAACACGTGCACAGCTGATTTCTCTCTTGACACGACACGGGGATACGTGGGACTTGACACGTGGCATGTCAGCCAGTGCCCCATGGCTCGTGTCGAGTTTTGTGTCAAACAAATGTATGTCGTATCCTCTACAGACCCCGATAGACAGGGGAGCACTGTAGCACGCGCACGAGCGTGTGCACGCGCGTGTCCAAGTCGAGATCCTGACACAAAACGAAACTGACACCAACACACAAGATCAGGAATCAATAAACAAGATCTAAACTAACATTTCTATTTAAAAATATTGAACAAACAAGATCGAAATGCCCTTTGAGGCATTTCGACAAACAGTCTACAATAGCCCTGATACGTGTCCAGAACGGACACGAAACCTCTGATACCCGACACAAAAACTATTCAGACCTTAGGGGGACCCTTAGGGCTACCTATTCATGAAGACTAAGTGAAATTTCATGGAGTATTGAGAGAGTTACCTCTTAATGAACTTCAATGAAAAATCCCTATTCAAAGCTCTCCTCTTGATGACCCAATCAATTCAAAACGACTTCAAACTGAGATGAGACCTTAGCAACAGCAAAAATAGTCATATTAGGACCTATTGGAACAATTTAGAAAGAAAAAGGAAGAGGAAAGGAGTTCTAGAAATTAAAATGCAATAAAACTAACCTCCTTGAAAATTGGGCTTTTTCTAAGAAAGAGGCAACCCTAGATTTTAGGAGGGGTTTTGTATAGTGAGGATCCTTATGTGGATAGGTAGCCGGCCACTACTCCCTAGGGTTATGGTTTGGTCAAAACTTTGGGCCTTGGGCCAAGTTACATAGGTCATGGTTGATCTAATTAATTAAAAGCTCTAAAAACATAAGTCATGGCTTATGGCTTTCTAATTCCTATAGTTAAATAGGTTCTAATGACCAAACCATAGATTAGGCTAGGTTAGACTAGAGTCACAAATCCTAACCAAGTCCAACTAACTAGGGTTAGCTCCTAGGTTGGTCTACATGAGTCAATACTAGTCAAAATCAAACTAGTCCAAACAATTCCAAAAGAATTCCTAAAAATTCCCATAAATTCTAATTAATTCTAATAAATTTAAATTACCCCCAAAATGACAAATTTACCCTCAAACTAGAAATATGGTAGTGACAAATCTATCCTTCTTAAAAGAATTTCGTCCTCGAAATTGAAAGGCGAAATACAACTGATGAGAAGGATTGAAGCATACCTCACGGTCCAAAAAGATAAGGGTACCGCTTGTGCATCTCATCCTCCCGCTCCCAGGTAGACTCTCCTGAAGAATGATGCCTCTATGCAACGCGTACCAAGGGTATCACTTGGTTCCTCAGAACCTTGTCCTGTCGATCTAGAATCTCCACTGGCTGCTCTGGATAGCTGAGAGAAGGCCCAACCTCTATCTCTGAATGATCGAGCACATGGCTTGGGTCAGCCACGTACCGTCTCAACTGTGATACACGAAATACATTGTGGACCCCCACAAGTGCAGGCGGTAAGTCTAGCCTGTAAGCCACGTCACCGACTCTCCCGCTGATAACGAAAGGGCCGATGAAGCGCGGGCTAAGCTTTCCGCCTCCACCAAAACGTACCGTACCACGAGTCGGAGATATCCTCAAGAAAACCTGGTCTCCGACCTAATCACAAGCAAGGTCTCAATTAATTATAATAAACAAACATGATCAAAATCACAAACAACAACCTAAATCTAATCCTACTCTACTCTGTACCTCAAACTCCAAGGGCCTCCGGTGGCTATCGGCCCAGTGCCGATGTTTGTCCTGTGCCACACGATGTCTGTCCCTGATGAGCTTCACCTTCTCGGCCGCATCAACAACCATCTCTGGCCCCAGTAAAGCTCGCTCACCAATATCATCCCAGGACAAGGGTGTACGGCACTTACGCCCGTACAGAGCCTCGAAAGGTGACATCTTAATGCTGGCCTGGAAACTATTATTGTAGACAAACTCCACCAAATGAAGATGATCCTCCCAGGAACCTCCAAAGTCCAAGACGCACGTCCGCAGCATATCCTCAAGGGTCTGAATAGTCTGCTCTGACTATCCGTCCGTCTGGGGGTGGTATGCAGTACTAAACTTGAGCTGAGTGCCCAAGCTGGTCTGCAGACTCCTCCAGAAATGGAAAGTAAAACGGCTATCCCGATCTGAGACGATGCTGATCGAAACTCCGTGGATCCTAACTATCTGTCGCATATACATCTCCGCCAGCCTCTCTGTTGACGTACCCACCTTGAATGGCAAGAAGTGGGCCAATTTGGTCAACCTGTCAACGATGACCCAAATCGCGTCTTTCCCTCCTGGAGTACGCGACAATCCTGAAACGAAGTCCATCGTGATATGCTCCCATTTCCACTCGGGAATGGGCAGCGACTGCAACAATACACCGGGCCTCTGTCTCTCTGCCTTGACCTGCTGGCAGACCAAACACCTAGCCACGAAGCGAGCCACCTCCCGCTTCATTCCTGACCACCATACATGCTCTCGCAGATCTCGGTACATCTTGTTGGCAGCCGGGTGTATAGAGTACTGAGATCTGTGGGCCTCCTGCATAACTTGCTCCCTGAGCTCTCCGCTGGGCACACATAATCTGGAACCGTGCCTCAAGGCACCATCCTCTGCAAGAGAAAACTCGCCCTCCAGCAAACCTGCTCGAACCTGCTCCTGGAGACACCGTAGAGCAACGTCCTCAAACTGTGCCGACTTGATCCTCTCACCAAGTCTGACTGAATCTACATCCCCCATAGCTGCATCTGCACTCCCGACACGATCACCTCAATCCCAAGGCTCTCCAAGTCGGCAAGCAAATGCCGATCCATGGTCAAACATATGGCTGTCGGATACCTACTCAAGGCATCGGCAACCACGTTGGCCTTCCCTGGATGATACTGCAGTACAATGTCGAAGTCCTTCATCAACTCAAACCATCTGCGCTGTCTCATGTTCAACTCCTTCTGAGTGAACACATACTTTAAACTCTTGTGATCTGTGAAGATCTCCACCCTCTCACCATACAGATAATGCTTCCACAACTTCAGAGCAAATATCACTGCTGCTAGCTCCAGGTCGTGGGTAGGGTAGTTCTTCTCATGGGGATGCAATTGCCTGGAAGCATAGGCAATCACCTTCCCGTGCTGCTGCAACACACAACCCAGCCCCTTCCCTGAAGCATCACTATAAATAGTAAAACTACCTGATCCTAAAGGCAATGTCAGAATCGGAGCTGTCGTAAGCCGCTTTTTTAACTCATCAAAAGCTGCCTGACACTCCTCTGACCAAACATACTCAGCATTCTTCCGGGTCAACCGTGTCAATGGCTCCGCAATCCGAAAGAAATCCTGCACGAATCTCCGATAATACCCTGCCAGCCCCAGAAACTCCTGATCTCTGCAACTGAAGTCGGCGCTGTCCATGCCTCAACTGCTACAATCTTCTTGGGGTCAACTGAGATACCATCTCCAGTCACCACATGCCCTAAAAAGTCCACCCGATCCAAGAAGAACTCACACTTGGAGAGCTTTCCGTAAAGCTGCTCCTTCCTGAGAGTCTCCAGCACGATCCTAAGATGCTCCTCGTGCCCCTCCTCAGTCTTGGAATATACCAAAATATCATCTATGAATACTACCACAAACTGATCCAGATACTGATGGAACACCTTGTTCATAAGGTTCATAAACACTGCTGGTGCATTAGTTAGCCCAAACGGCATAACCAAAAACTCGAACTGTCCATACCGCGTCCTGAAAGTGGTCTTGGGAATATCCTCCCTCTTCACCTTCACCTGGTGATATCCTGACCTCAGATCAATCTTTGAAAATACCCGAGCTCTGCTCAACTGGTCAAATAGATCGTCGATCCGCGACAGTGGGTATTTGTTCTTCATCGTAAGGTTGTTGAGTGCCCTATAGTCAATACACATGCGTACTGACCCATCCTTCTTCGGCACGAACAACACTGGTGCACCCCATGGTGACGAATTCGAGCGAATGAAGCCCTTGTCCTGTAGCTCAGCTACCTGCTTCTTCAGCTCCACCAGCTCGCTATTGTTCACCCGATAGACATACTGAGAGATGGGTTCCGCTCCTGGAACCAAGTCTATCGAGAACTCTATATCCCTGTCCGGGGGCAGTCCCGACAACTTTTCTGGGAAACATCCATATAATCTGCTATCAAGGGGTGTGGAATCGTCAGCTCCTCGACCGAGACTCCACAGAAGACTCCGCTGCTCTGCTCTGCCTGACGTCTGGAGTACTCGAACTCTGGCTCCCCGGGACTCTGAACAGAACTCTATCCCCTCTGCAATCAATGCTAGCGTGGTGCCTGCTCAACCAATATATGCCTAGTACTATATCGTAGTTCGGCAGTGGTATTACGAGCAGGCTCACCTCCAACTCACGGCCTCCCAAAACTACTCTCCGACCCTTACAAACATCACTCACGAGGATAATACCACCCCCGATCATGATCTTGTAAGTCCTAGGCAATGATTCAGCTATGATACCGTGTCTAATCGCAAAAGATACTGATATGAAGCTATACGAAGCACCAGAATCAAACAATGCAAATGCTGGGCTGGAGTCGAGAAGAATCGAACCTGCAATCAGCTCTCCAGTCACCTCTGCCTCTCCAGCTGCCATGGCGAAGGCTCGCCCCTGCTGGCCTCCCCTGGCCTGTTGCTGGTGCTGGACGAACCTCTGCTGCTGCGTCGGCAGGGCTGGTCCCCTCTGCTGGCCTGCTGGAGCTCTGACTCCTCCTCCCTGGACTGCTCGTCCCATGCGGCACTCCCTCATCTGGTGGTCTGCTGAACCACACACTATGCACAGGCCCAGCCTCTTCCGGCACTCATTGAAGACGTGCCCAGGCTTCTTGCAGTAGGCACAAGTGACTCCCTGTCTCTGACCCTGCTGGTGCTGTCTCGGCTGCTGCTGCTGAACTGGCCTCTGCTGGATCGGCTGCGGCTGAAACAGCCTCAGCTGCTGATGCTGAAAGTGGGGCCTCTTGGCCTGGCCCCCGCTGCTGCTGCCTCCAACTGGGTCCCTCCCCCTCTTGAGCCTAAGCTCAAGATCATCCTCAGCCAACAGGGCCCCCGTCAAGATCTCCTCAAATGTAGCATCCCTGCTGCCCGTGGTCAGGGACTTGACCTCCTTGACCAGACCCTTCCGGAACCTCTGGGCCTTCGCCGTCTCGCTTAAGCCCTCCACGAACCTGTCGAGACGACCAA